>JAAGNO010018815.1:19076-32914 GCA_033439905.1 Ceryle rudis | reverse complement strand
TGTGCTAGATTGTATGGTCCTGCTCTGGCAGGGGGGTTGGACTTGAAGATCTCCAAGGTCCCTTCCAACCCCTGACACCCTATGATCCTGTGATTAAAAGAGCAATCAGGTTAGTATGCATATCTGGGAGGAAGGTTAAAGCAAAGGGGTTGGTCCTTCAGTCAGTTATTTAAAATTTGTTATTAAATTTACTTCTGTGAAATGCCACTGTTGAATAAGATGAGCAGGAGAATGTCTGTCACTTCTAGGATGAGCTCTGCATATATCAGTATGAGGAGCATCCATGTCAGGATGTAAAGACATTGGTTTTAATGGGACATGGTTCACTGCAGTGAAAATCACACTTCTGAACATTACAACACTGGATGTTCCTCCATTAAATTATTCAGGGGAAGAGGACCAGTACCTGTCTGTCTTGATCCATTAAAGTTACCTAAGTATTTGGTTATCTTTGGTGCTAGTGGTCAGATATATGTATGCATTAAGTGGTCCTCTGGATTGGAAAGTAGGACTAGGAAGTTGTAACCTAGTTTGCAGTTGCCAGCTCACACTTTGCTCCAAAGCTGTTGCCTTGGGAGGATGACAGGATAGTTATGACAACCTTGTCTTCTCTATTCACAGGTGTTCCCTTTCCAAAGAACTTCCTTCAGATCTGCAAGAAGATACTCTGCCGACTCTTTCGGGTGTTTGTTCACGTCTACATCCATCACTTTGACCGTATCATGCTTATGGGGGCTGAAGCTCACGTCAATACCTGTTACAAGCATTTTTATTACTTTGTGACAGAACTCAACCTCATAGACCGCAAAGAACTAGAGCCTTTGGTAAGTGTGGGTCTGGGCAAAAGCTCTAGGAACTTTTCCTCCTCCTTTCATTGAACCTTTCCCACACTTGTTGCAGTGGGTTTCCTCTGGGAATAAGGTCCGTGGTTGACCACAAGCAATTTAAGGGATGAACTCTTTCCTCTGTCTGTAGACCCATTGCATCTGCTGCAGTATTTGTGAGATACTCAGTAGGCTCAGTAGAAAGAAAAATTATTGTATGGGAAAATACAAGGTGAGGCGTACTGCCATTTGAAAATAGAAATTCATTTGTCTTCTACTTCTTCTTGTATTTGTTATATATAATGTTATTCATATTATATATGTCATACATAATTTTATTCTTTTTTTTTTTCATTGGTCAGTAAGAGCATGGTACTCATAGAAGTCACTTGAATGCATGTAAAGTGAACAGTGGTCTGTATAAAGGTGAATTGTGGGGCTTTTTTCAATCTTTAAGTTGGTGTTTCTGAAGGTATTGAGTGTGTTAGATCCAGAGCACATTCTGAATTCAAGTGAGACAGGTGAGGTGAGATGGAGATTCAGACATTTAGCAGAGTAACAAAACCAGACACTTCCTTTTGGACTGAAATAGTTCAAAACTAAATTAATTGTTTCCAAAAGTAAGACTCCGGAAATGGAAAAGCTTTTGCTGTTGCGTGCAAATACAAATACAAGTATAGGCAGAGAAAGAAAAGTAAGGTGCAGTTCAGAAAGCAGTTTATGCACAAACCCTCACTTTGGGATTTAGCCAGATTTTAAAGGGATCAGGGCAGCATTTCTCCATGGGTCAGAGTTTGGAAAATACTGTGTTGCACAGCTTATTGATAAAGTGCTAGAACCACTTGGATTTTTTTTCCCCCAGAATCACAGAACAATTGAGGTTGGCTGGCACCTATGGGTATCACGTAGTCAAAATGCCTGCACTGAGCAGCGTCAGCAAGGCAGGGCTGCCTGGGACCATGTACAGTTTTCAGTTGTTCCACATAAACACACGTGGCAAGGAGGTGTATAGCATAGGTGGTATGAAATACTTCTGAAAGTGTGGCAAAGTGGTGTTTGCCTGTGTTTCTGCAGGAATTAGAGCTGCAAGTGTAGTACATATATATGCTTGTGCTGATTGAAGGAGGGCCTGTGAAGTGAGACAAAATGGATGGTCTTGTTTTCAGCAGTTCACAAGGCCCACTGAAAGACACCTGCATATGGCATGTGTTGATAACTTGCAATGTATCTATGGTTTCTTTCTAGGCAGAACTTAATATGCCATCTAAAAGTGTCCTAACGGATAGAAGGAGGCCCTGCAAAAGAGAACTTCCCTGACAGACTAGTGATCCTAGGTTAGCTATAGCTGTTAAAGGCTGAAGATTTGTTACAAGCAAGGTACAAGGCAGGATGGCTCACAGGTAGGAAGAGAGGCTGTCTTCAGGCTGTTACAAGATACTTGCTTGCTTTAGAATACAGAGAGCACAAAATGATTTAACACTGCAATTGGTGGTTAGCAATATTCACACACTAAACTGGCAGACAAAGGATTTTGGCCAGAGTAGTGCAGGAGCTGGCCTAAGTCCAGCAGCAGAGCAAGCTAGGAATGTGCTCCAACTGGTATATGCTTTCCCCTTGCATTCCAGCATTCCATCTCTTCACAAAATTATCCTTAGGATCATTATATGATGCAATATTATTGACTTTGCTGGGATGCAGGGCGTCCCAGAAAAATATTTTACCTGCACTGAGGAGCTACCATGTCAGAAAAATAACAAAGCTCCACCTGCTTCCAGCTTCCTGTCCTTGACTTGGGTGGGTGTCAGCAGTGTGGAAATGCAGTAAAAAACATGTCTGTACTTTTGTCTTCAGCTGGGCAGAAAGAAGGGAAGGAGTTGCCAAACAAAAGCAGACATTACAAATAATATTGAATTTTAATATGGTAGTTGTGGACAACCTGGTTCACCGTGGCAGGAAATGAGACCATATTATCTCCCTTAATTAGAAAATGGGCTAAGAGCTAGTTAAATAAACAGGCTGCTACCTGCTTTAATAAGCAGGAAGGCAACTGTTATATCAAACATAAGTTCAAGAAGGGAGAATAACTGGAGAAGCAGGCAGTAGATGAATAGTAATATTAGCCTGCAAAATTTATGCCCTTTGTTTAAAATAGATTTTATCAGCCTTTTGCAACCCAGCGCAGCAGTTATCAAATCCAATGAAGAAAATTAGTCAAATAGGGTTCCCCCTCCCATCCAGGAGTTGTTTAACTTGTTCTTTCTGCAGTCACAGAGGGGGCTTAAAATAGCTTAAAATGCTGTGTATCTTTTTTCCAGTCCCCATCACTATGTTAATTTGATAGATTACTAAGTATTTTGTAGTGGTGTTTTATGTGGGGACAAAAAAGGAAACTGGCACAGTTACTGACCCTGCAGGTGGCCCTAAGGAAAAAAATCCCACATGTTCAATTGATTAACTTGGGGGAAAAGAAGAAGTCTGAAAGCGTATCTACCCTTCGCTGTAGCTAACAAGCACACAAGGCAGTCTGCACCATGAGAGCTCTTGAGACACTTTTGAGGCATGCCTCCATGGGGAGGCTGTCAGGAAGTAAACTACAGTTTGAATTTTAAGATGTGTCATCTGCTTTGTGCTGACTCACTGTGTGACCTTAATTCTCTTCCGAGCCCCTTCCCATGACCAAAACTGACTAGTGGAGTAGTGCCTATTACTGCCATCCCACTGTCACCCTATGTAGGCAACTCCTTTTATAAGGTGCTTTAAACACTTTATCTAAACATGCTTTCTAGTGAAAATCTTAATGCACCTGCCTCAGCACAGTAACTTAGTATTTAAACATCAGCCCAGCTGTGGTGAGTAATGCCCCTCTACTTCCTTCCCGTGAACCCTTTTCTCTAAAGGATTTCCTAGTATGTAGGACTTAAGAAATATGTCAGAGTACTTTATAAGCACATCTTGAGCAAACAGTCTTGGTTTGGGCAATTTTACTTAATTTGTTGCCAGTTAACAAAACTTTTGATTACAGATCTGGGTATTGGGGGAAAAAAAAAAAAAAGACAATTAAACAAAGCACTTGTTGAAGAAATGCCTTTCTTCCCCAGGCTCTAATTCAGTAAAAAAATTCTCTTTCCCTCTTCGTGTTTCAGCTCAGCCTTGTTTTGCTACACATTACACTCATCTACTCCTAATACTCCCTTTTCTGAGGTGAGGGGCAATACAGGAGACCAGGAATATGTGTACCTCTTCTTGCTTCTTACTTGTTTTCCTCCACCCCAGCATGAATTTACCATGGGATACAGTCCATCCATCGTGTCCTTGCTCTGATGTATGTTGCCAACCAACCACAGTCCCTTCAGGGGTGTGCCTGCTCTGTCACAGAGCACTTACTTCCAAGAGTATGTCTCTCACCATATCCCCGACAGTGCCACCAACCATGTGTCATCTCCTCTTAGCATACGCTGCTTTCTTAAATATCTGTGAGGAAAGACATAATGTGCTTCTGTGACTGATCAAAGTTTTGGCACATGGTGGGTTATATACTGTGATTTCAGGGGTAGCTGTAAGTAGCTGTGACTGGCACAGGGCATTTCATGTCCTCCCACCAAAACATCACCCCTGTAGGCCCGTGCTACCAAAACCCTGCCAGTTATGTCTAGTACAAAGTATCCTCTGCCAAGTAAGTCATAGGCAATCTGTTGGTTAAAGCCTTGCTTTCTGTTTCCAGTTTTATTGTGGGTTTCTTGCCTATCTCTGGGTAATAGATCTCTTCATGAGTTTCCCCATGTGGCATATAAGAATATTTAGTATTTGACAGAAGGATTTGTGAGCCTGAATTCATCAGTGTTTGCAAAATACTCTTAAACCATGAACTAAGAGTTGCCAAAGCTTCCTGTGTTCCTTAGCTTGATCACAGAATCATAGAATCATTATGGTTGGAAAGGACCTCTAGGAAGGTCCACTGATTTGCTTAGCTGTTGCTTTAGGACTTCCCCTGGTGAAAAGAGGAAGTGTGCAAGCACTATGCCATCATGCCTCATAGCTCTGTAGACTTCATGTGAAACTAGCAATCTGTTAGTCTGGGCTTTGAACTACAGATCAGACCCTTGTTCCACTTCCCTCCCAACATAGATTGGTTATCTTCAGAACTGCTTCCTAGAACACATCAACCCTATTAAAGTGTTCTCAATATATGCTACAATATAAATCCCCTCCTGTTGTGAGAGGTGTAGCTCTTTGTAGTTAATATATAGCATGAGACCTGGTTTTAATATATTTTGCTGGGACAGGTCACTCATCAGACGTTTTACTTTTAAGGAATACAAGGTGCTGTATGCAAAATAACATAATTCCTTCCAAATAGTTGTGATTTATTTAGTGCAATACAGGATAAAACATCATAAATCTGATTTCCCCTTAAAGAGAGGTGAGTACCTTCTCTTGTATGCATCACTTCCTGTTACTTCCATCTCAGGAAAGAAGGGCTGACTAGCAGGAATGAAGTATTATGACAGGTAGAGCAACTTCCCCCTAAAGGAATCTATCATTTGAAAGTGTCTTCTAGTAATACGGCAGCATCAGGTCACAGAATAAGATTCTCTGCAGTAAATAACACTGTTTCAAAGAAAACAGGTGGAGTGTCTTTTTTAACAGTAACTGATGACATATGCTTGGTTTGGCTTGGTGATTGCAGAGCCTCTTTACTGCTGCACTCCTTCCTCATGAAACCTGAGGATCAGTGCAGCTACAACAATACATTGTGGGGGGAATAAAACCTTCTGAAAAGCAATAAAGTTAATGCCAGAGCAGCATTAAACCACAAAATGATGTTTGGGGATTTTTCCCCATGACAGCTGGAAGGTGCCTGTCAGCTAGGCAGAGGCAAGAAATCCAGCAGCTGCACTTCTCCTTCAGTCATGTAAAAGTGTTCTGATTCAGAGGCCTTGGAGGTTGGTGACTGAACCTCAGTGTAAAGCTTTTTTTTGGATTCTAGTTAATTGGTGATGCAGCCAAGTCTGCTCCCAACTTCTGAGCATTGATCTGTGTGTATTGCAATGTCTTGTTTTGTTTACTAAATCTGTGCATTTTAATTTGCATGAACTTTAATTGTGCCTTGTGTTTGTCAGAGTTAAGTAAAAACAAAACAAAACAAAACTAAAACCAAAACCACAAAAAACCTACCACCACCAACAACAAAAAAAAGAAAAAAACAAAACAAACCAAAAACCACAAAAAAAAACCCCAAACAAACAAAAAAAACCAAACCCCACAACCCACACCTAAAATTGTGGTGATATTTCAGTGATAAATTTGGAGGTCTGAGTATGGTGTAGTTCACTTGAAAGAATGAAGCTCCCAAGATGCCGTTATTTTTTTAAAACTTGTGGGAGGTGTTGACCTAGGTCTTTTTCTCACTATTCAGCATTAATCATTAACATAACCTTAAATTATATATCTGAAGAGGAGAGTTAAGGAAAAAAAAAAAATCTTTTAGCTATGCAGGTCTGTGCAAGGTCATCGAGGGCCTGAGAATGTGTGCAGGGCTAGTATACTCAATATGTACTCTGCAACTTATGTTCCAATAAAAAAATTTAGGTGGCAAACCCAAGTATATTTCACCTCTCCAAGGCTGCCCAGTTACAGAACTGTGGGCAAGTCAAGCATTCATATTGTGCCAATGAGCAGTGGGAAGTGATGCGCAAGGAGGACCCTGCCAAATAGGAAGCAGTAACTTGTGATTTCAGTACATTTGCATCTCTGTAGCTATTAGGAATTGTCAAATGCAGGAATCTGCTTGCTAAAGATAGCAGTATATGCCGTTTATATGTGTTTTTCTGCTGAACTGATGTAGTGTCCTCTTTCAGAGCTAAGAGTACTTTTTGTGCTCTTTCAGAAATATCCAGAAATATTGCAAACAAGTCAGATTCCCAGCAGCTTCCTCCATAACTTGGGTAGAAGCCCCATAGACCCTTCAGATCCCTCTGCTTTTATACCCAATATAACATATATGGGATATAATACCTTGTTGATCAGTTGGGGGTCACCTGCCCTGTCTGCTCCTCCCTAGGTGCAGTCTTTCACTTTCTGCACCCCCCAGCGTGGTACACAAGATCCAGCAGTGGCCTTGGTCTGCACACCAGTCCTTGGTACTAACTCTAAACATGGGCTGTTATCACTGCTGGGAGCAGACGCTGTCTGGAAAAACAGGCTGCTAACTTCAGACAGTGCTGTTAATTAGAAGTACTGCACTGAAAAGTAAAATCACTGAACAGAATTAGTTCTGTTTTCACTCAGACCAGGACAACCTGAAAGGAAGTTGTAGTCAGTTGTGGATCAGGCTCTTCTCCCAGGCAGCTAGTGACAGGACGAGAGGTCGTGGCCTGAAGCTGCGACAGGGGAGGTTTAAGTTGGATCTTAGGAAGCACTTCTTCATGGAAAGGGTGATTAGACACTGGAATGGAGTGCCCGGGGAGATGGTGGAGTCGCCATCCCTGGAGGTGTTGAAGGAAAGATTGGATGTGGTGCTTAGTGCCATGGTCTAGCTGATGTCATGGTGTTGGGTCATAGGCTAGACTTGATGATCTTGGATGTCTATTCAGGCCTCAGTAATACTGTGATTCTGTGACTCTGTGAGGTGCTGGCCACACTTGTTTTGCTGTAGGCCAGGGCATGAGGCTTTTGGATTGCAAGCACACATTACTGAGTCATGTCCAGCTTTTCATCTGCCAGAACCCCCACCCCAAGTCCTTCTCTGCAGGGCTGCTGTCAATCCACTCATCGCCCAGCCTGTGCTGATACCAGGGGTTGCCCTGACCCATGTGCAGGATATTGCACTTGAGCACTTTGCTTTGTTGAACCTCACAAGTGGGCCTCACACAGGCCCACTTCTCTAAGCTTGTCCAGGTCTCTCTGGATGGCATCACAACTTCGGGCATGTCAACTGCACCATTCAGCTTGATGTCATCTGCAAACTTTCTGAGGGTTCACTTGATCCCACTGCCTGTGTCTTTGAAGATTTTGAACAGCACTGGTCCCTGTATAGACAACTGAGAAACATCACTAGCGACTAGTCTCCATGCAGACATTGAGCCATAGACCACTATCCTCTGGATGCGACCATCCAGTCAAATCCTCATCCACTGAACAGTCCACCCATCAAATCCATATCTCTCCAATTTAGAGAGAAGGATGTTGTGAGGGATCATGTCAAAGCCCTTGCTGAAGTCCAGATAGATGGCATCCAGAGCTCTTTTCCACTGATGTAGTCATTCATCACAGAAGGCCATGAGGTTGGTCAGACAGGACTTGCCCTTAGTGAAGCCATGATGGCTGTCTCTGATCACCTCCCTGTCCTCCATGTGCCTTATCAGAGCTTCTAGGAGAGTCTGCTCCATGATCTTCCCAGGCACAGAGGTGAGGCTGACAGGTCGGTAGTTCCCAGGGTCCTCCTTTCTACCCTTTTTAAAAATGGGTGCAATTTTTCCCTTTTTCCAGTCACCAGGGACTCCACCTGACTGCCGGGACTTTTCAAATGTCATGGAGAGCGGCTTGGCAGCTACATCAGCCAGTTTCCTCGGGACTCTGGGATGCATCTTTTCAAGTCCCATAGATTTGTGTATGTTCAGGTTCAACAGGTGGTCATGAACCTGATCTTCACTTACAGTGGGAGGGACTTTGCTCCCATGGTCCCTGTCTTGTAGTCCATCCAGTTGATAGGTGTGGGAAGAGAGATTGGAGTGAAGACTGAGGCAAAATAGTTGTTGAGTTCCTCAGCCATCTCCTAATCTGTTGTAACCAGCTTGCCAGTTTTGTTCACTGGTGGAGGTACACTTTTTTTGACCTTCCTTTTCTGGCTAACATACCTATAGAAGCTGTTCTTATTATTCTTTGCATTCCTTGCCAAGTTCAGCTCCAGCCTTTGACTTCCTGACCTCATCCCTACACAACCATGCAGTGTCCCTATACTCTTCTCAGGATACCTGTCCCTGCTTCCACTGCCTGTGCAGTTTCTCCTTCCTTTTGACCAGCAGGTCTCAACTCAGCAATGCTGGTTTCTTGCCTTCCTTTCTGGATTTCTTACACCTGGGGACCAAGAGCTCTTGTGCTTTATGGCAGATCTGCCAGCTCTGTTCTGCTCCCTTGTCCCTGAGGGCAGGTTCCCCAGGAGTCCCATTGATGAACTTCTTGAACAGCTGGAACTTTTGCCAGGACACTTTCCTAAGCAGTTACACGCAGCCTAATATTGATACAAGTCAGGTGGTGTAAACATGCAGCAGGGAGAAATGTAACGATGCAACTGTTCTTTTTGTGGCTGCCTGCACTTCTCATGGTTATAAACACAGCCAAAAGTGTAGTCCATCACTGCGTGTTGGAAGAGCGACCGTCTGTACCTTCATGTGGGAGTTAGAGCTTGTAGCAGTTGCTACTGCTAAACCTGCCAGGTGTTCAGAGGATCACATAGAAGTCACAATACCGAATCAAGAAGTCACCGATTTCATATCTGTTTCTCCAAGCACCCTGTCTGTTTCAAGATGAGCTAAAGTGCTGTAAGCAGAAGGTGCTCAGGTGAACACTTAAGAGCTTCTCTTCCATGCTTTTTGCTTTGCCAGGGTTACAGCAAGACATAAACATCAGTCCCCCAGCACTGTCTCTGCTGTGCATGTAGCCCAAGTAGCTGCTGTTACACATTCAATTTACTACAAACAGTATATCTTTTCACAAAATAATTAGCAGCTTTTCTGCATCTTTGTTTATACTACCAAAAAAATGTTTACTAATTAGGCAGTTCTTTGCCAGAAATGCCATAGACATTGTAGAAATACTGTAAACATTGCCCACCTCGCACTAGCCCCATCCAGTGCTCCCAGTGACACAATCATCAGTAGCAGGCTTAACAGAACGTGGCAAATTATTGGCATTTTGATGAGGGTACACTCAGATGAAACACAGCTGAGTTAAGCAGGATGATTAAATGAGACTTCTTCTGCAGACAATTTAATTTTGAATTAAAAGTATACCTTTCTCAATTCACTTGATTTTTTTCCAAATTATTGCTTTGTCAGCTTAGACATTTTTTATGTTTATGGTGAAAATTACAATTTGTGCGTTTCCAGTCTATTTTCTCCTTTTGTCCATTTGCAATCTTTATGAAAGCAGTGATGATACCCATAAATCAACAGACTGTGAAATATAAATTATTTAACAGTCAGCGGAGGACAGTTTGAGCTCAAAAGTCAAGGTAAGCTAATTTCATATAAAGTCACTGTGTTCTTGTTACCACTCTGCTTTATAGCTACCCAGTTCTATTTTTATATTGCTGCTCATTGCCATCAAAGTACAGACCTTCAGATCCTTCTGAAGTGTCCTGTATTACATCATTTAAAAGAAGGAAGACAACAATAATATTAATACATTATTTCAAAGATATCCCTGGCTTGTAGACTTCCCAGTATGTTCTGTGTGGTGTCTGGATGGCTTAAGCTTTATGCAGGGAACCTGTGACGTTTAATCTTGTTCAACGTCATAGTTGCTTCTCATGCTTCAGGATAACTCATCATTCCCCAATTCGTCTATCAACAGCATCTGATCCAAATAACTATCGACAAAACTTCTGTATTAAGGGTTTTCTTTCTGCTTTCCTCATGCCTTGACATTGGTGCATTCGAAGGAAAGACTGGCAAACCTCTGCCACTCTGATAAGAACATGCAAGCCCAACCCAAATATATCCTTCTGGAGAAGCTGGCATCTAGCTTTCCTGTCCCTTCTCTGATGTGCTTTTGTCTGTCCTCCCACAAAATTATATACCATGCCCTGTACCAGATGGAACTGACTATTGGCCTCTCTTAATGCAAAATTCACTCAGTAAGTATTTACCATGTGTCTTGTAGAAAACTGTGCCTAACAATTATGTGTGACAGTAGATGTAGAATTAATAGTCAATATATGTGTACTGAGTCAGAGCTCATCTACCAATGTGTGTGTTCAGTGGATCTCCTTGGCATGTAATATATGCATACAGCTGTTCTAAAACTGTGCAAAATTCGGGTACTTCTATGTTCACAAGTTGTCATGAATCACGATTTAGTATCCTGCCAACTACACCAGTGTGTCACGGACGAGTGGAATGCACCTCACTCAATGGGGAGAAGCAGCACTTATGTTTTATTGAGTTAGTTCAATAAGCTAAATGAAATTTAACAACATTTAACAGTGGTTTACCAAGGTTCAATAAGTTTGATGGCAGGGTTCACCTTATTAATTATCTATGGAAGAAACATAGAAAGGAAATCTGAGTTGGAATAGAGTTAGAATGATTCACACAGGGACTGGAGATGCAGAGGGGAAAGGAGACTCCCGTTGAGTCGCGAGGTTCAGAGGGGACACCCTTGGTCTCTAAACTCTTTATGAAGCCTAGGTGCAGTTCGGTCCAATCTTAGTTTCATACTTGGATAATGGTTTATTTCTAATGGAATTATCTATAAACAGTTTATAATAATTAAAATTGAGTAGCTACCTGAATTAGTAACATTTCAATAGTATTATGTGGGCAGACTCTCAGTCAGTCATTTACTGAGGAACTGTGGTGAGTAAGAGGTCTCTCTGCCTTGGGCAGGTAAGGGTCTCCTAGTCTCAGGTAAGGCATCTCAACCCTTGAGAGGCATCCCAGCTCAAGGGGCAGTCACAGCTGTGCAGCCAGGCTGCTTAGCTGGGAGAGCTCAAGGAAGGCTCACTTTGGCTCTCATCTTTACGGCATAAGGAGGTTGGCTCGTAGTCAAGTTATGTGTGATGGGAATCTGTTTTGCCAGTTGAGGGGATCAACAAGGGACACGGGCACCAAAAAAGAGAACAGGCTTATTTTACTCTTTATTTCAAAATAATACACATATGAAACAAGGCACTTAAAGACAAAGAAAGCTATAGTGATTAAGAAAGATACATCACCAGTTGCCCTATCAGTTGTTACCATCATCCAGATCCACAGTCGCTGGGGAGCCCCGGTTGCAGCAAGGATCCGGAAAACCCGACCTGGCAATTGGGAAGTCCTATGCAGTGCGTCCACTCATAGGTGAGGTCTACAAAGTCGCTGCAAGAGGGTCCAGCTTTTATAATACTCAATTACCAAATTCAGCAAGTCAGGATGACTTGCATTTTTCTTTATGCGGAAACATCTGGTTCTGTCCCCCCTGTTGCGTGTCACCCAAAGCCTGGCCAGGGCCTGGAGTGAGACCCAAGGGAATTTTCCTATCTTTTTTTTGTCTTTAACCACATATTTCTCAACAAGGTCTGATCTTTAGATGTCTGGTTTCATTATCTATTTTGACTCTTACCACAAGGTCCGATCTTTCAACAGGCTGGATGTCGGGTTTCATCATCTACTTTAGCTCTAACTACGTATCTCTTGATAAGCAGTAATTGTTGCAGTGTAAGCGTTATAACAAAGTCCTAACATAAACGGGTTTTTTTGCTGGTTAGTTAAGCAAAATGAGGTCCAGTTATTGATTATAAAATATAACATTACAGGGTTCATCTAGAGGTCAACCTTAGGCCTGGGCCTCTTATCCAGGCCTTAGCATATCAGAAGCATATGCATGAGACTCCTTCTACCCACAAGTTTCTTTGATCCTTGATAAATGAGTCTTGGAAAAGACACCTGCTATTCATGTGTTAATCACATGATGGGTGTTCCAAGCCCATATTCATCGATCTTCACTGTGTCCCTCTGCTCCTTTGTGGGATCCTAGAGGAGTTCCTGGCCTGGCTATGGTTCAGGCCTTTACCTCCTTTGGAGTCTCTACCAAACTGCTACTAGTTTGGTTAAGGGGTCGAGTTCATCCATCGAACATGTACAATTCACAATATGAATTTATATAATAATTTAGTTTTCCTACAAGGTTGTTGCTTATATTTGCTTTAAATTCTGTTACTTATCACAGATTGGTAGAGTGACTTCATACTTCTTCAGGTATTATCCAAAAAATAGATAAATACTCAATGAGGCAACTTTAAAGTAAGTATAATTTTCTTTTTTTCCCCCTCTGTTTGTTTGCTTTATTAAAGAGAGCCCATTCAGGCAAGGTCTTCACTGCTGCCATCTAGCCAGCAGTGTGTATTTCTTCTTTAAAAAAAAAGGAAAAAACAAACCAAAACAAACGACAGAGGAAACAAAGCATTCCTTGCCCCCAGTCCCTTTTTTCCACCTCAGCAAGATATGGTGATAATATCCAACAGGATTTCTTTAACAGTGTATAAATTACAAGATTTTCTTCAGAAATGGATCTGATCACTAACTGAACAAGAAAACAATGTTGGCTAAATAAGTGACATCTTTTCCATCTCCTCCCTTTCCTGCAAGAAATTAGGGAGGAAATGAGAACCCTAGGGCTTAACAGTGGTGAAAAATAGGTTTCTCAGCTTCAGTGCTCAAAGAAAGCAGAGTCATAAGATGCACTGTGGTCCAGAGTTTCTGAGTAAATAGTTTCTGTCATGCCTGTTTTTAATGACTGTTTTTATCACATCATCTGCTTTGCTTTCACTGAACCCAAGCACACCCTGCTGAGAACAGGAGGACAGAAGGACTTTCCTATTGACAACTTTGTGTGTGTCATCAACTCATCAGAGGTTTTGGAATGGTTCTTCTCAGTGCTCTGGATTAACTGCTTCTCTGTCTTGTGCTTTGACACAATTATCTCTCTTTTGTGGGTACATAAGTACTGGTGTCTTTTGCTGGTGAGGAGTACACCACATAAGTCTTGTTTTAAAGTTTAGTTAACGAATGTAAATTATAGCCTGTTGATTTAAAACGGCTTCTCCAAATTAATTCACATTTCACAGTTTGCAGTAAACAACATCCCATTTGTACTTCAAAGAGATTATTAATACAAGATAAACAGACTTATAGGTAACAGTCTAGAATAAAGAGAGAAAACTTCTGAAGAAGCTTATTCCTTCAAATGTCTTCAATTTTGCAAAACACTGGAAGAGCAGAAACTAACTTCAAAATAGCATCCATCTATTTGCAG
>JAAGNO010018814.1:0-21339 GCA_033439905.1 Ceryle rudis | reverse complement strand
AATATTAGAAGGGCAACAGAAGCTGTAGCTGCCATGGCCAAATCAAAACCAATTGGTTGGAAAAATTTGGTTAGATTGTCCTTTCACTTTTTTCCTCCTTTTATTTTTTTTTGTTTTGTTTTTCCTTTTTCTTGTTTTAAACTAGAGACTTTCTGGGAGTTATTTATGATGCTGAGTTTCACAGACAACTCCTCTTCACCCAGAAGTTTAACTCCTTTCAGAATTTAGGCTTAATGCTGATGGAACACGTGGCCAATCTTCAATCCCCACTACTAAATCCAGGGAGGGGGCAGGCAGGGGGCTTCTTTTAGAGCCAGCCAATTTTGGCAAACATTTGCTAAATTCGAGACCTGTCACAGTACTTAACAGACAAGCTGGAAGGAACCAGGAGCTGGGTGAAAACGAGCTTGTGTTCTGCCAGATTTGTGTCAGCAGGAGGTGAAAGAGCCCAGACAGGAGTATGGGATTATTCTGGCCAAGGAGATGCTGTGTGACTACTGAACAAATGTGTGTTTTTCTGCCACTCCAGCTGTCGTGCACAGTGAGGACTCAAAGCATCTCTTAACACATGCAAAGGCACTTTAAGTGCTCTGCTAGATTTTACAAGGAAAGGGAGAGCAATTTTGGGTTGGTGAGTTGAGCCAGGGGAAGGGACTATTAAAAAAAAAATAAATCCAGATTCTACTAAATGTTTTGTAGCATCATTTTTTTTTTTTACACTGACTGTAGACTGCTTCTTGTATAGATCATCATTTGAGATCACACACTGAGAAGGTGACCAAAAAAAAAAAAGAGGAATCAAAATACACCCCCAGAACTTCTAGCTGAAGGAGAAGCCTGAGAAACTCAGCAGTAACAGCCTGTTACAGATCTGCATGTAATAAAGCGGTGGACTACAAAGTTGTCCTTTTAGACCACCTCTTTTTCCCCATAATGAGCAGAACGTACACACTCATTACAGGCCCAAAACGTCTGGCATAGAGCTCTCTTACCTTTTGCTAATTCTGTAATGTGCGGTCTCCAAGGCTCCTGTTATTGGGTTTGAAATGGTGGCTCGCCTCAGCTGTGAAGCGAACCATCAGAATAGTTGCATTACAAAGCACATACTGCATCACAGCAATCCGACCATTCAGAAGCCTAGGGAGGGGGGAATGTCACGCCAGCCGCCACGCAAACCACCCCTTGTGCGGTGGTTTTCTTTTTTAGAGGGGGTGGAAGTTCCCAGAGAGATAAGGAAGGAGGGGGAGTCTCCAATTTTACTAAAAGAGAAGGTTTTAGGTGGGATTTTTTTAAGCAGAGCATTAGAGAAGGTCAAGTTTTCCAGGAAGTAAGGTTTCCATTTCTGTAGCAAGAAGAACGGTCATCTGAATAAAGTAAACTAGAAGCTTTCATTTCCTTCGTACTGCAACTGCTGGAAGCGGTACAGCATTATGGCATACGTACAATTGGTCCTTTGCTAGCACTCTGCCCTGCGCTTGTACAATGAGTTTTACAGTTCAATTGCATCGAGGCATCCCTGTGATCTTGTATAAGCCAACGATGAATCAAACCCTACCTTTCTGATTCTTTCCATACCAAAAGCAGCACTGAACTCCTTTAGTGCCGACTGCTAACACAAACTAACTGCCTAGACCACGCGCACAATTGCATTGTGTTCCTAAGGTAGTCAGAGCAAGAATTCTTGGTTCAGGGCCTTCCTTTCCCTCTACCATGCTCTGTTTACTTGACATCATCCCAAGTACATTAATACTCTTGGAACTTCATGGGTGCCCTTGAACTTTGATCATGTATTATCACCCATGATTCATAACTGGAAGTGTTGAATTGCAGAGCTCAAGTTTTGGAAGAGGCACAAAATGCCACACCAAATTCAAAACAATTGGAAGAAGTATTTTTCTGTTGTTAAAATAAACTAAGTAAATCAAGGTGTCTCCAAGCCAATTAACAAGAAAAGGTACTGGGACCTCTTAATATGCTGCCTCTCCTCTCATCCCATGCAGGCACGTGGGCACAAAAATCAAGGCACAAACTGCAATTCCAGTGAGACTCCCCAAACTAGATAAAAAGGCTTCACCCCGCCAGCTTTCGCCGGGAGCACAGCAGAAAGCTGGGCACAGATCAGACAGCACTGTCTTCTGAGAGGTGGTGATAGTTACCATCCCAAGCACTGGGAACAAGGAGATGACTTTTCAGTCTCACAATCCTCTTGCTAAACATTACTGAGCCCTGCAAAGCCTCAGCCATATGAAATATGCGGAATCATAACCGCATACAGATGCTTCTACATTAATTAACTATGAATCTCCAAGTCTTCATCACATGCCAAACATCTGATCGGAAGACAATTATTTCATCAAGTCCAGAAGTTGAAATCACATTCGTATGTTTTTATTTTCAGTTCTTAAACTTATTTCTACTCCCTGAAGAAGTGATTCAGTCATATTCCACAGACACAATGCCAGAACTTTTGCAGGAGCAAAGGGGCTTAATCATCTACAAAGAACCAGGGCGCTGTTTTCAGACCTGCAGCCAGGTTGCCTGACAGGCAAGCAGGAAGACATGCTTTACAGGTAAGTGAAGAGAATCGCTTGTGCTTCTCACTTACAATTCAGAACGTTACATCAGAAATACAACTTATCGGCTCTTAAGAAGGTTTAAAATCATCTTTGGGCTACCTAGTACTTGGTTCAGTGGCCAAGGACAGCCTCATGCTCAATGTGCCCATGTATACCCAAAGCTGGTTTACTTTACAGCAGACCAAGCCAGGAGTTTGGCTTATACTTAATGCACCTATCCCTCTAACCTCCATTCGCTCCTCTCTCTCTGGATGAAAAGCCATTTAGGCTAAGAACAAAACAAAACAAAAAGGCAGGAAAAATATATTTTATATCTTATTTTAGAAATAAGTGGAAATTGATGGAAAAATAAACCAAGTTAACTACATCAACACCTATCTTGAGATGCAAAGTTGCACCAGCTGCATACAGAAGGCAACTTGGTACATCTGTGGTTTGCCTTGGACACTCCTGTTTACTTTGACAGTTGGGCTGCCCTGGATTATTCTGCAGTCTGAAACAAGAAACTCAGGATCCAGTTTCTGAAACAGGATTTGATGAGGTGGCTTTGAGAATGAGAAGCTGATTAAGTACTGCCCTCTCAAAACTTTTTCATTTGCAGGCAACATGAAAGACTGGAAGATAGAAGTCAGCTTTATACTGAATGGAGAATACCACCATTCATTCTTGTCTACACAATAACATGTGGTTCCAGGACCAGGGGAACAGCTGCCTTTCCCTAGACAGCGCTCTCCTCTGTGTCACAACCTTGGCAAATACAGAGTTTAAAACCCAAAAACCAAAGAAAAAAACCCCAAACAAACAAAAAAACCCAAACGACATGGATACTTCAAAGCAGCCTAACTGCAGTATGTTTGTTTTCTGTTGTAGAACATTCTCCTCCTCTGAAACAGCGTGCACTGCCATTGCATCTGCCCTAAGAGTCTGACAATCCTGCATGGCTGTTACCTGGTTCTCTTAATTACACTGAATTTCCAGCTTCCCTGCTGTCTCCTTTCAAGAGTGTGTCAGCAAGAGCTACACGGTGAGGAAAGCAAGGTATGAGCACACCACACACAACCCTCTGCATTTGAGAGGGGACAGTATCACACACACAGAAAACCACACACGGAACTTAAGATTCCAAAAGGCAAAGAAGAGCAAGGCATTTACCCTCGGCTTTGCTAGTTCTTTCACAGTTTCGATCTCTTCATCGGAAATGATGTCAAGGAAGCGAACAATTCGAGGTTTGTCCCACTCATCTTCCTGTTTGACAGGGCCCAGAATGTATCTAGGATTCCTGTTCCCATCGTAGTAGCGGCAGAAGAGTCTTTTTTGTCTCCGAGGAGTCTGAAAGTGAAAGCAAGGTGGAGCAAGAGATAATCAGAGAACTGCCACGTGACATGAACATCTCAAAGAAACAGAAGATGTCCTGGAAACAAGAGACAGGAAGGAACAATTCCTTTTCTCAACCTTAACGCACCTCTAACTTGTAATGAAGTTTCAGAAATCAGTGCTTTCAGCAATCTATTGTTACTCCATAATACCACAACAACCAGTACCTTACACAGTCCTACTAAAAATAGCTTTGTCACTAAAAGCCCACTCTCATTCACTACCACACATAAACCTAGACTTCCAGCATCCTTACTCCGTTCATTACAATTATGCAGTGCATCCAATTTAGCCAGCTGTGTCTACACGAGTATTTTTCTCTACTAGACAGAATGAAACAGGGAAGAAATCAGACACACACTAATCCTCAGTTCTACACGCTCAGCCAGCTTCTCTAACAACTTCCTTGCTTTCACACCAAATAAATTCTTGACACTGTTTTGTTACAGTTGAAAACAGTCTACGCCACTTTACCATTTTGAGACCCTCCCCACGGCACAGCATTTCGTACTTCCTTCTCTCGGGCAGGTAATCCTTTTTCTTAACCTCAGTTTCCTTCTCCGTCTGATCTTCTGAATCTGTACTGGACTTATTGGCTTCTTTTTCTTTAGCCATGATATATTCAAAGTATTTCATGTTTCCATTTGCTCTTTGGTGTTCAGGATCTATTGACAAAGAAAAGAAATAGGTAAGTCTCACTGGCAAGTTTCCAACTTGTGAAGAAGTATCCAGAAGAGGCTGTTTACAGAAAGAAAAAGAAAACAGATGCACACTCCTCAAACAGAAGTCAGGAACATCTACTCTGGTTTGATAGCATTCACAGGGTAGCTAAAACTGAGCTATGCTGGAAGCAACGCTAGCCTGCACCATGCACATATGCTTACTCATCTGCAGAAAAAACACACATGGAGCTTTCAGAGCGAAGCTCAACCCTTTCACAGGCTAAGAAACTGCTTACTGTGAGGCCAGGATCCTCAGCAAGCACAGGGGTCCAAGCAATAAAAGGGTTTGGCCATTCCAGCCAAACTCCTCAGAGAGGGAGAGACAAAGGAATGGGACAGGGAGAGACCTGGGACAGCTTGACTGGCTTTAAGCCTAAAAACTTCCCTGATAGGAATTAGGATTTCTGGTGGCAAAGTAACAATCAATAAACTTACAGAATTAGCTTCAGATCATTAATAAATGGTTCTCACTAGCCTTTGTTATATTAGGTTTAGTTCTGAACTTCCTGCCGTCGCAGACAATCAGTGGAATATTTGCAGAAACACAAATACTTTTCATATTTCATAAAGCAGACAATCTCAGCTCACTGTGTTGTATTGTGTGTTTCAAGTATGTTTACTTCACTTTTAAATAATCCAGAGATTTTGGTATCACCAATTTAGTCTGTTTTCTTAGCTTCCTTCTTGCCTTTACTTAAGGGGAAGTAATTTCAACACAAGGAAGTAACAGAGAGAGAAGTAACAGAGTAAGAGAACCAAATTGCAGGCAGTAATGACTAAGATGGTTTAACTAAGTGGTTAAAAGTCAGCAGTGACGGGAGGCAGAAAAATAGCACAATAAAGAGGAGCGATCCTTAACCATGACACTTTCTGACATGGGAGTTGGATTGTAATTGTCCATCTAAAAACAGGGTAGCAAAATATGACTTAAGGTAATACAAATCTTATTTTACTGAAAACTACACATCGAGATGCTAAAGGTAGTATCAGTAATAATCCATTTAAGAACCCCCACACAAGTCAGAGCACAGGCAAGCCTGCGCTCCTTCACAGAAATCTCAGCTAGCACCTGCTCAACCACAGAGCTGGAACACTGTGAGCTGCAAGTCTCTCACATACCCAGTTCCAGGAGCCGTTTGGTGAGCATCATGGCTTTGCCCAGATCCCCCTGCTGATACACGGCATAACTCAGGTAGTCCAGAATGTAGACTTTATCTGCAGAGGACACTTCTCCCTCATCCAGCTGTTTCAGAGCTTGTTCCATCCACAGCTCAGTGTGGTAGTAGTCAGCTTCAGTGTAGGCAATCTTTCCCAGCTCAAAGCAATCTTCAGCTGTTAAAAAGGATTTGTGCTTCACACCTATATTTAAAACAAACAGAATTTACATAAAATTCCAGACCAGTCTTCTGGGTAACATTCAGTTATTGCTTATTCTTCACAGCACAGTTTATTTGTTCAACATCTCCTTTCTGTGGTGGCTGTTTGTTAGACTCCATTTGAGTCTAACTCAAATGCCTGTAAATCCTTGGCAGAACACATAAGCAGCAAGACGCAGTTTTCCATTACTAGAATACCAGCAACTAGCTAAATGTCTTTACCATTAGTGGAAAATAAAAGAAAATAAACCTTCCTTCTTCAAAACCCCAAACACAGTAATAAGACAATAATAAAGTTGCAAAAAATCTGTTTTCAAAGCCATTGTATTACTGCTTTCAAAGTGTTACTGAAGCACACCTTGTTAGACACAACTTAGTGGGGGAGGAAAAAGAAAACATTAGCCAGTAAATTCCCAGCTGCTCAAGATTTTTTTTAAGTCAGTTGTTTTTAGAAACATTTGAAGATACCTCTGAAAGATTAAAGCACTAGTAAGCAAATTACAGATTCCTATTTTTGCCACTGTAAATTACTGCCCAATGAAAAACCAAAATTAATCTTGTAAAAATGAAACCAGACCTGCCAGCTTTACCGCTAACGTTACATTCCTGATTACATCTTAACACATCCTCAATTTCATATAGCAGCTCTCACAGCTGCCTTCAAACAGGGGAATTCTTCTGTTCAAGATATGCCTTAAGACATTAAATAGCTGAAAAGACAGTCCATGAAATGCAGTATCCCCCAGAATGACCTGGTTTCTGCTCTCTCGTTAAACGCCTCTTGGTCCATCCTGGGATGGCTACTGATTTCAGGTTCCTGAGCAGCAGCTCTTAAAAGGGCACTTAACACAGCAATCATCAAATAGGGTTGATAATTAATATAAAGAAACAGCATAGTAATTCTCTTTCTTGCATTACAGACTAAGTGATACAATGGTAATTAAGATTCTGATTAAGATTTGGCCAAATTCTCTGGAAGGAAGAGAAGGAGCATGGAGAAGTGGGATGTTCCTCTCCGGAGTGCTGAAGCGACCAACCTGTTTTCTTGTATACTCTAGAACTTCCAGATTCTGCAATTACACTTTGTTACCCGCAGTCTGGATACCTTTTTGCTTCCAAAGCAGCAGCAAACTACAGGCCACCCAAAGCACTCTGTCTTGTATTCTTGGGCTGTTTTAAAGAAAACAGCCATGAACTGCTTATTATAATAGAATGAATCTGGAGGTCTGCAACAGTCTTGAACTGAACCCAAAAGCAAAGTTATACATCATAACATATAAAGCCAATTACCCTTAATTTTATTAGGCATCTGACCAGAATGAGCACTTGCAAAAACACAGATGGATTGTACAGAGTTGGTTTGTTGCCAGTTGGCACAGTACTATTTTCTAACAGAGGAAACAAGGAAAACTCAGAGAAAGAGTCTTCTAACAAGAAAGAAGTGCGTCTCTCCTGCCTATTAACCTATTAATCTATTAAAGATTACCTCAAGTAATCTTTAATAGATTAAAGCATGAGCTCAAATCTGTGTACGTGCGCTGTCTTTTGTTTTTCAGTTTTTACACTCTATGAAGTTTAAGCTCAAAAACCTTTCAGACACTCCCAAACTGAAAGGTCCACCTTATCCATGAGAGGGAAAGAAGTGACTGAACTGTTTTGTTAGAATGCATTACATTCAGCAATAAAACCAGGCATTTGCCAGGACACCACTACTGCAACACATGCAAAATGCTCACCCAAGCAAGATTTCATTGCCATTCATTTTCTTATTAGGAACTACTGACAGTAGATTATCTTACCATAACTGGAAGAAATATGAAGACTGCGACTAAAAAGAAATTTTCACCTTCTAGCACAAGCAGATTAGCATGTGAGTGAGGAGAAAGCCAGGACAAAGGAAAGTCTCAACTCAGAAACTCATGTGTTTGTATTTTTTCAAAACCAGGGTGTTTTATCACACACGCACTTGGGCAGTGTGCTGGCAGAAGAAAGCCTCCCAGGCACGTAAGTCAAGAGGATGTAGCTTCCAATGCACCCTAGAGTATGCCAGAGCTGGTCAGCTCTTCCTGGGTTTCTCCTCAGCAGCACAGCCTGAAGCAACAGGTTCCTCTCTTGAGGTGTAGCAGAATTCAAACCATCACCTATGTCATCCGTTCCACAACCCACATAGTGCCACTTTTCATAAATTCTTACCTAGCTCAAATGTTTTCCTGTTGTTACCTTCGCACTACGCAGTTAAAATGGGACACAGTAAAATAATTTGCAATCAGGACATTTAGCACAAGTTCAGAGTATTCTGAAAGTAACATTGGTAACTCTTACCTGGAAGATTCCCTCTTGAGAGGGTGTCTGTGTCCAAATTATATGTGTCTTGAAGTCGCAAGAGGGCTTTCGCCGCACCAGTCTGATCCTCGTCATTTGGGAAGAACTGCCGCTGGATAGTCATATTGGAGATAAAACCTGGGAAAGACAGTGAAACACTTGGCCTCCTTTATCCCACGAATTCCATAAAGACCTATGCATGAAGTAACTCTTTTCCAAGGAAAGCTAATATTTCAGTAAAGGCCATAAATAAGCCAGGAAGAGCTATCAGCACCAACAAACACCCTAATTTCTTTCTAAAGGTTACAAGTAGAAACTGTTCTTAACAAGCTAAGAAAAAAATTACATACAATGATCACCCCTACAGGGGGAATATGACAGATAATATACTGGTAGTTTCTGCAACCGTTTCACACAACCTGCCTTCTGCGAGGCTTTTCATTTAGTTACATGGAATTTACAAATAATTTACAAAATAATTTACAAATAATTTACAAATTTACAAAGAGAACAAAAAGAACCAAACAAAACTGCTAAAAATAGCACTGTAAAGATTAGGGCTGGTGAGCAAAATGATGAAAACCAAATCCACTGATGTCTAAATGCAAGCAGCTTTTGAACATACTTTAGGCAACTAAGCTGCCACTATGAACCTAACCACTTTCTGGGGGCTTGGGCATTAATGCATTTACACAGGAACTTCAGAAACACACCACATTCAAAAGGTTACTCTGCACTGAAGTCAAGGCACATGCTGAACAGTTAGCATTTCCCTTTTTTTTTGTGAAAAGAAAGCTAAGGAACAATGAAAAATTCAAACTTGGGGGCTTTTTAAAGAAGCACCAGGGTGACATTTACAGAAGACAAGTAGATTCTGTAAAGTAAAAAAAAAAGGTCAAACCCATAAAAAGAACCAAAACAACTCTGCCTAGGAACTGTTCTTGGTCAACAGTCATATGTCATCATCTCCCAGGTTATGAAGGTTCCTACTCTTTAGTAAGCACAACCATTGCAGTTCCCAGAAGAGCCCTCCAAAGGTAGAGTAGAAACTAACTTTTCTACTCAAAACTGTTTTCTCCCCACATCTAGAAGCACAACAAGCTTTACAGTGTCAAAGGACAATACCCATGACTTAATATCCCAATACCTAATAATCCACTACTAGAAAACTACACAGCATCACCAAACCCAAAGCGCAGTAGGCAACACTCCTGCTGCAAAACCATGCAAAAAAAATAATGAGCTGGCCAAATTTGTGATTTTTGCCACACTCTAGTAGTCCATTTTATCTATTCAGGCCTGATAACTCTATTAGTTTATGGAAAGATGTTCCTGATTTAAAAAAAATACTATATCCTTTCACTCCTGAGCATCCTTTCTTTTACTACACTGGGCTTCCCCCAATATTTGCCTTTTTCCTGACAATCTTCTTAAAACAAAACAGTCCACTTGCATTTTTTTAATTTTTTTTCCCCTCTCATTCAGATGAGGGACTTAAGATTCACTGGTCTGATTTCCGTCAGGCAGGTGCAGAGCCTTTTCAGTTGGTATTCAGTCCCTCACAGCAGCCACAGGGAAAATGAACGTGCTGAATACTTTTCAGAGACTAACCCCGGGTCTTGTTTGAAAGCTCTGCTTTTTTCAGCATTTCTTACCACAAACCTACACCTGCTATTAGTTAGCTGTTGAGATAAATTATCACAGGTCAAATCTGATCAACCCAGCTGCTTGACTGCAAAAGACATTTAGTAGCAAACTATTTTACCTCCTGTTCCCTACAAAAGAGCTTCTACTCTTGCCAAAGAAGAGGCAACAAAGTGTTTACTACGCTCATTCAGATTGGTTCCACAAAGGCTTAGTCTCTGCCTGAACATTCAGGTTTCAAGCCATCACACTTTAACAACTCTGGGCATATCAGCAGCAACAGCATTTGACTGTACTCAAAGACAGCCTCACATGTCTTGCACCCAGTGGAATTTTGTTCCCTCTTTTCTGTTCAGAGGCATCACACTTAGAGATGAAACTTCCTAAAATACTAGTTTGCAAGAAGGGGGACATGAAGTATATGAAGCAAGCCCTCATCCTTTGCAAAATTTAACATATCCCAGAAGAAGATTACTCAGTTTCAACATCACAGTGTTCCTGAATTTCTGTAAAGCTCAAACTACAGCACTGACAGCAAAACGGCAGGTCTTTGGGGATCACTTTTTATAAAGGCACCTCAAAAGCTGACTTACAACTTTAATACAAACCGTGGCATGTGGAAGACAGACAAGTAAATGCAATTAATGGGATCCTTGTTCTTACGAAAGGCATGCTTACCATCTGACATGTCCTTCAGAACCAGGCTCTCCAGTTCACCCCACTCTGTGTTGAGCCGCTTCATCAACTTGAATGCATTTACAGGATGTCCCAAGAACCCCTCTGGGTCTTTTGTAGCAGTATCTGTCAGCTGATCCAACTTCTCTGCCCATCTGTAGTGAAAATACACATTCATTGAAGTCTCTTGTAAAAGTCTGTTGCTGTAAAGCTGATTTCAAGCAACTTAACAGTCTTTCCTGTACAAATCAAATTGCAAGCTTTTACATTATCTATACATAAAGCTCTCCTGGAAGGAACAAAAAAGGGCTCCCCCCCCCATTTTTTTTTTTTTTTTCCCCAACCTCCTTCCTCAGCTGCAGCTAAATCTCATGTTGCTCCTGTGGTCATTGCTGCAACACTGCTGAAGGAACTCCTTCCTACAAATACCAAACACAGCACGCCAGCAGTCCCATTATGAGTTTTCATGCAGGACTAATCAAAAACAAAGCTTTACCCACATTTTTCATCTTCTATTTTTAAATGCTCTTTTTTCCTAGAATTCACAAAAAAGTAGTTCAATGCCTGTCTCAAATTATTTTACTTTTAGACCACTTTTAAATCTATGATAAGCCCCCTGCCTCCCAGCACAAAGCCTCCTTCTACACTCTAAGCCTGTATTAAGAAACACATAGTTCTCACGATCCCAAAGAAGGAGCCCAGACCAACTTTCTGCTGCTACAGCTCTGACTCCACCAATCTCTCTAACTCTGCCAGGGACACAAGCCACTCACAACTCCAGTGCACTCTGAAACACCCACACCTTTTGATGACCGTTGTTCATCTGTTAATGGAAACCTCCAGGGAGTCTGCTCCAGTCCCAAGTCAGGAAGCTCATCAGTTGTGCTATAAGCACCAGCACTGTGCTACTACACGTCTGCAAAACAACCAAACTTCCCCTCTCTATCCAAAACACTGCTGATCTAGAACATGAAGACATGTAACAACACCCTGAAAATAGGATAAATTGTTAAAGCCACACCTTGCAGAATACCAAACATCAACACCAATATAAAGCAAATACAAAACTTGTAGCCTGGAGGGAACTCTGCACACAAGCCAGCACTCGCTTGTTCCAGGATTTGGTGTGCTTAATCTAAGATTGCCTGCTTCACCCGAGACAGGTAGGTTGTTACAACTGGTAAAGGTGCCACTGTTCACATTCACTCTTCCCACACTGTCTTTAATTGTTTTCCTCTGCTCTGATGGCTCCCATCTGGGTTTTTGCCAGCAGCAGCATGAGTGAGTGAAAGGGTTCCCTCCACAACGGAGTGCTCAAAGTGCTCCTGTGGACCAACTCCACCTTCTGGCAAGCCAAAGATGTGAAGAAACCAATTTCCACAAACTGTGCGTTCACACTGCGCGCTGTCAAACCCACTGTACGTTTCCCACTGCAGGCCTATCACATCTAACAGGTAGCTGAAAGCGACTGCAACCATGAGCTACAACCACAAGGCCAGGATTTCTTTCAAGTATTTTCTCTTTCATAAAAGCCTCCACCACAAGCCACCCACAAGGTGTGAACCATCCTCCACATTTCAGCAAATTACCAACTTTGACAGAGTTTAAATCAACACAAGCTCCCGATATCCTTCAGCCAAAGCACAGAGCCCAACAAATTCAAACGATGCTGGCCTTTTTTCCAGGTTCTCCTCTCTCTCTGTGACAGTCACTAACTATTCTGACCTGACAGCGAGCACATCTAAAATAATAAAAACAGAGCTACAATGCTTATCTGATAAGCTGTATTAATGCACTTTTGGATGCGCAGTCAGCACCCTTCCATCTTAATTTGTAGCTGTAAAGAATATACGTACAACATTCCAGACCTGCGAGCAATTCCAACTCTGTATTTTAAGTGATAAAAATAAATACAGTCAAACAGAACCATCTTTCTTCCTGGATGGTAGAATGCAATACACGAAGGACAAAACAAAACTCACATATCTATCTAGAACTGTTTCAACATCCTCATGACAGATTTATACACCTTTTCTGATGCTGGGACGCCACCCTGTTCAGTGATACAAACATTTTTATTTCTAGCTCTGAAAATCTGACATATTTCACTCTGATCCTCACATCTACAGAGCTGAGCTACATAAGTAACGACAATGGTTAGGTCTCTTGTTATTTTTTAATAGTAGTAAAGAAGTTTTATTTTGCTTTATTTTACTTTTAAATCTAAATATAGTATGCTCTTGGAGTGGGTTATTGTTCTTTGGTTAGCCACTCATGAACGATACGACCACAGCAACACCTTTTAGAGCTTTTACATCTTGTGTACCGCTGCAGTTCCTTGCAACGCTCATCCAGAGACTTCTTGGGTTTTAGTTTCCACTATGCAAATAGTCACTGAAAGAACTACATCCCCTTCAGAATTGTGTGCAAGCAGGAATCCTGAAGTGAAGGTATCACACAAAATGGATTGGTTACATTTCATCAGTAGAAAGCTCCATAAAACAAACCAATGGCTCAAAGGCAATAACTTAAGAAAAAACACCAGCAAAACCTGCTAGTTTAAGCTTTGCCTCAGAGGAAAAATTCCACCAATTTAATCAGCCTTGGGAAGCACTTTTTTACATAAGGGTGGACTCAAATTAGTAACTATTAGCATTATGAAGCAAGCTACTTACTTTTTGATCTGTTCCAGCTTGCTTTCTTCTGCCTTAATGTAATCCTTCAGTGACACCACCAGATCTTTTTCTGTATTAATTAAGTCTGTCATATGACCTAGAAAACAAATTAGCTTGGTTAGACAAGGAGAAACAAACAGAAAAAAAGAACAGAAAAAAAGGAACAGAAAACAGAAGAGTTCTCTCTTCTATTTTCTTTCCCTCTTCAACACTTTCTTCTCCAAAATGCTTCTGCATTTGCTTAAATAATCCTGAAGGAGTATTTGAGTAAAGCTTCTTTCTTTGAAGGAGAAAATCTCATGTTGGACCAAGCTTGTTGCTATGGAAATTAATGTAATATCACATTTATTATTAGAACTAATTTAGGATTAATTTGAAAAAGGAAGTATGTTGCCACAGAGTAATCTTTCACCCAAGCATACATAAAGTAGAGCAAATAAAGACAAAGCTACAGAAATACACAAAGCCTTCATGTTTGATATACAATAATAATCCAGCATTTTATTATTAAGATTACTTGCATGACTTCAATGGGTCCCCTAATAGACTCTTATTAATTAATAATTGCTTCATTTCCTGCAAGGAGGCAGCTGAATTGGTTCATCTCAAAGTGATACGGTCCACATGTTCGGCCGTGTCACCAGCTATCAGAACCCAAGGGAGAGTACACTGACATACTGGTGTCATTACGCACCTTCAACAGCTGCTTCGCTTGCTTCTACATATGTGCAACAGTCACAGCAAAATCTTGTTTAAAATCCAGTACCTATATGAATACAAAGCTTAGCCTGGGTCATTAGACTAACTGGACTGACAAAGTCTGTTTCTCTCAGAAGTCAATAAGGTTGTAAGAGTAAGTGGATTCAGTTCTGTAGCAGAATCAGTTTTGAGAGCTGTAAAGAAATTCTTTCAGCTCTGCAGCATATACACCAAAGCATCTCACCAATGGAAGTGAAGAAGTCCGTATGGGCGTAAGAAAAAGGCAGCAGAAGTCCAAGGGCTACAGTATACCAAACGTTGCTGAATGCCATCATTCAACAGCTGTCACCTCACCACGTACCTATGAAAGAAACAAAAGTAGGTGAAAAAAAAATAAAAATCCATATTTGCTAGAAACTTGAATCTGCCTTCACATGAGACAGTTTATTCTCCTGGGGCTTTCACTAGTTCCTGAGGTAGCAGGATCTTGTTAAGCTTGAGCAGCTCTCCCAGAAGACTGATGCCCTGCAGACTTTCTTATACTTTTGTGTAGCAAGAGAAAAAAGAATAGCAGGGTCTTCACAAGCACTCTTCATCTTTTTGACATCTAAGACACACTGCAGACAAAGATGCTTCAGAAAAAGCACCAAAAAACCCAAGATCAAACACTAAAAAAAAAAACCCAACTGTAATACTGAGTTAAAATATATATTATCAAGTTCATCCACACAATGGAAAAAACCCAACCCATGTTTCCTGCAATCAGTCAGAAAGATGTCAGTGGAACAGATCTAAATGAAAATCCTACACAAACGGCCCATAGAGCAAGTTAGTGGCATGGTCCTGTTCTTCAGCTGCCACCATCATGAGGCCAGTCTCCATACCTGACACAAAAGGTTTCTCCATCAGCTGGTTCACAGTCAGTCCCTCAGTAAGTCCAGGGCAGGGTCCCAGGCAGTGCTTTCTCCCCAGACAGCTGCCAAGCTCTCAGCCTTTCAAGATCCTGAACCCTTTTAACAGCCCGGAATTTCCTCACTACTGCATACTTTGAAAGCAATTATGCTGGCTCGGAATTCATAAGATTTACTCTTTTTCCAAAACACAAAAGCCGAAACTCCCATGTATTGCATCTGCTCAGAACAATGAAAACAACTGCGTGCACTAACAGAAACTGTTTTACAGTTCTTCCAACAGCAAGACAACTACAGATGAAAAGAAATAGAAAAAAAACACCTGGCAAAAGAAAAAAAACCAATATTACAAAGCAAGTCCATCTACAAAGCGGCTTGACCTGTTGAGGGAAGAAAGCAATATGCTTCTGATTGGGTTGACCATACTGATAGCAAACAACCCAAATCCAGACGTGCCATTCACACAAGGAAGCTGTAAACAAACCCAGGAAAACACAAAAGTCTCACACCACAGGAAAACCATCCCACCCCCAGGTGGAGGTAAAACCAGAACTCACCCCCTTAACTCCAGAGGGCAGGGTCTCTTCTCATAGTGCACCTGAAGGGTCAGGAAGCAGTTAGTTCCCTCCTGTCTTTTCCACCTCCAGCACTACATGAAGAGCAGTGCTCAGATTTACCAACCCTGTGGGCTGCCTCTTGGCCAGGGCAAGCACAATTTCTCTGGCACCAACAGGAATTCACACAAGCCTAAAAAAGCAGCACCATCTCCAGCTCTTCTAAATCATCTGAAATCTTCATGACCACAAACGGAATGGCTGAAACATTCTGACACATTCAAGGGCAGAAACTAAGTTTTCAAGTGAAAATGTGGGGAGGGAAGCCTCAGCCTCACCATGCCCTACACCAGCCCCACTGTCCACAGCAGCAGTCCTCACCTCCTCCTCATTCACCTGTCCCCCTCCACAGGCAGCCAGGCAACAAGCTACATCAGGCTGTCTCAAACATAACTAACGAAAAAACAAACAAAAAAAACACACCAAGAAAAACCCCAAATGCTCATTTTGCCCCGATTCCACTCTGATACAGTTCACTATACAGCCATGTAACATCCACCTCAGTAAAAGGGGAATCTGGAGGCAGGAACTGGCAGCCAAAGAGAGAAAAAGGAAAGCAAACCGGTTGTTTCTGGTAACGGTGCGGGTTTAATCCATTTGTGTAACTCCTGCTCCAAACACAATGAACAAATATACAACCCTTCAGCCAGCCTGTAACACTTCCCTGGTTTTCAGCATAAACCAGGGATTGTGACAGCATCTATACAACCCTCCCTCTCCCTTCTGTCACTAATGTCAGTTCCACTAAACACCACATCCAATTGAGGAACTGCTGTAAATGAATGGGTCACATCTGGAATCAAGTTCTCTTGCTAGCCAGTTTCCTTTCACTTTACCTAAGAGTAGCTGTATCCACAAGTTCAAGGACACCGATGCATACCTGCACTGCTATTAAAAACACTGCTCAATTCATATTTCGGCTGCAGAAAGCCAAGTGCCTCCTGCTCATTTGGCACTCAAGCCAATACATCTGTGAATCAATTACAAAGCACAAACAGTTCTACTACATGATAAATATTTGCCAACACTATCAGTGCTCAGAATTCATTGAGCTATTTGTTTACTGAACTCGGTGAAACACAAGAAAATCTTCAGGAAGTTTACTTTTTCCTATTAACTACTATGAAACTCTTCTAAAACACAAAGAAAAGAAACCAAAGAGGTGATGAAAAAGATGTCTACTCTCCACCTACGCTGAGACTCTTCCACCTTGCATGGCATGATGATGAATGAGGTCTTAAAGCCTATTTGAGGAGAATCCTTTGGGAACAGTTTTTCCACTGGTGGGTACACCTTTACGGTCCGATCAATACTGGCCTGACTCTGGTTGCAGTGGCAACCTTATTCCCTCCTCACACCTCCAAAGGCACACAGCAGAACGAGCAATTGGCAACAGTCACAAAATGCAACAAGGGAAATTGTAAGTGGGTACAAAGCCAAAGTTTCTGACAGTGACAGCAGGTAGGCACTGAGGTTGCCCAGAAAAAAATCCATTGCCCATTCTTGGAAGAATTTTGCAACTAAAGAGGACAAGCCTGCGTGCAGCCTAATGTACCCTCCAAGCTCACCCAGCTTCAAAGATTAGGATAGACGATGTCCAGAGGTCACTTCTGACTTCAATTTTCTTTTGCAGTCTCCAAATTCTTTGTCATTTGCAAGGACTCAGACTCCCGTAATAGCTTTCAGCCACCCAAGATTACTTCCCTCCCAGACTGAATTCAGAGAGCTGGAAACAGAGCCCAAGGCAGCAGCCAGCCAAGCATTCACTGCCCTAACAGCAGATGCTAAATAGCATGGCTTTCAAAGCTACTGCAGAAGGATCAGCTACAGGTTCCCAAATCAAAGAAAACAAAGCTCAGTTAAGATAGATGCTGGAAATCTCTTAGATGCACAGGCTGCCAACTAAGTAGGCTTAATTTCTTCCTGTCAGTGACATGAAATAAAGCAAAACAAAAATCCTCTACATTAATCCTGTCAGTCTGACTCTCCTCCTCAGCCACATCCCTCAGGCAAACACAATGACGACAGTTGAGCATCTCAGAGAGGGGGGAATCCACTACCCACACACAGAAGTGGGAGTCCAGCTGACAGCTGTAACACAGGAGCTTCCCAGCTTTCCCTAAGTAGTATATTTGCTAGTCTTTGAAACACTAAAACATGGCAGAGCAGGAGGAGAAAAAAAGAAAGAAAAAGAAAAAGAAAAACAAAACAACCCCAACCCCTAACAAAAAAACTAAACCCACAAATGGAAAAAAAGCCAAGAAGAAACATGTAGATACAAGTAAAGCAAAGCAGCAATTAGATGAATGATACTGCCAAGTGCAGCACAAGATTTCCTCAACAATAGGGATACAAAACCAGTGCTGTTTCAAATTATGAAACTCAAGAGGCGGGTTTTTTGAGGACTTACAAAGAGTTCAGCTCTGCTCTACAAGTAGAAACAACCTGCAAGAGTCACAGAAGAGTAGACATGCATGTAGCATCCAGGCAAGCAGAAGGAAGAGTGAAGTTAAGACAAAGTACAGAGTGATATCATCTCAAAACAATCAAGGTCATACTAATTGGTGACCAAAGACTAAAGCATTTAACTGAAGACACTTATTATACAAGTGTCCTCATTGCCAAATCCAAGCTTCCAGGTGCTTACCAGGATCCAGAAAAACAGATAGAAAATGGAAACTGAGGGTGCACTTCAACATGGAATTACTCTGGAACAACTCTAATGTAATTCCAGAACAACTACTTTATTTAGGTAGGAAATAAGTGACCTACTCAAAATGAAGTCTGCTGCAAGGCCAGGAGTCAAAACAAAACTGTACCACCAAGATTCTCAACTTTTGATTTAAACACTGATCCACTCTGACAATCCTACTGTATCCCACCGTATGTAAAAAAACATCTATCAGTTAAACTGAGCTGAGTTTCGGAGTGATAAGGGCAGAGGATTGCACCAGAAAGGGTAGCTGCTTACCTCACTAAACCTCTCCTGTCTCAAGGAGAAGTTGTAGTCTTGTGACTCAACGTGACTGGAAATAGTACTCAAAAGAACTTTGCCAGAGTAAGCACAAAGTACCGAGACCATCTAGCTGTCACTGCTTAACAGTCTTCACAGAAACATCACAATCCAGTTCCCTAAGTTCTCTAGCACGTTATATTTAAAGGCTCCTTTAAATCCAGATCCAAACAGTGAAAGAAAAAGTATTTTCTACAACTGCAGCTAATGAAAGATCATGGTATGGTTTAGGTTTATTTTTAATTACAAAGTTGTAACAAAAGTAATCTTATATATAAGTAATATAAAAATCTAGTAAGAAATGAGAAGCAATTTTAAAGCCAAGTAGGTGACATGTTTTGAATATCATCTTGCCAACTTGAAGACAACATTCCCAAGTCTTGCCATAGAACAGGTGTGTCTGTACAGAGATCTACACCCAAGGAGAACTGAAGCAAGTTTTCCCTTGGTTTTTTTCCAGACTATCACTGTATGGACACGGTCCTTTCGGAGCCCGCTTGTTTTAACTTTCTAAGCCAAGACAAAGAACACTGGTGATGAAGCAGAGTGCTTGAGACACAACAAGCAGAAGGCTATCCTATTTATCCTTCTGCTCAAGGTTTAGCAGAATAGCTATGGAGATATATAGAATGTTTTCAGATATTAGAAGTGATTACAAAGAACGCAGGACAAGCCCAATGATCAACAGCTGAAAAACAGTAACAGACCAGAGCTCTTTGTGGTTGAAGCTGCAGCCCTGCAGGTGGATCTGCAGTAGCAGAAAGCCTGCTCCTCTTGAAGGGAACTGCAGTAGCAGAATGCCTGAAGGGAACAGCAAGTCTGCCTGAAGTTACTGCAAGAACACTGCCTGGAAACAGCACCAGAGACACCAAAGATGCCGATTCAGCACAAACTTTATTTACACTCAGTTAAACAGACACAATTTAGCAAGGAAGGTTTTTTCCAAGAAGTATATTCCTCCAGATAACTAAGAAAAAAAGAGTTTCCTTATCTGTATCAACCTCCACTTGGAGGCAGAGTTGTCCTCCCATAAGCTTCTATTTATCCTCACTCCTTCCACAGTGTTACTCATTATCTGTCATTTATGTTTTTCAAACCACACTGGTATTTTCTAATCTATGTGCATGCCTCAGCTAGATTTTAAACCCATTCATTATGCAGCAATGTTTAAATCTCTATAGAGGTCAGAGAGCTGCTATTCATGCACAGCTCTTAAAGCATACATTAACCCTGTTAACCGAAGTTTCTGCAGCAGCTCCTGTCTCCACACCACCACCGCTGCTGGGCCAGCAGATGACCTATCGCGTATCGAGCTACACACTAAATTAGCAACAGGAACTAATCCTCATCCATCGGGAAATAGCTGGAGGTGAGGCAGTACTTCTCCCCCACCCCATCTGATTTGGTTTGTCAGATCTCCCAGCCCATGTGAAGAGCACAGGTCAGGAATTGCTTTGGACAACACAGACAGCTGTTCATGAAATGGTGCTGCTTCTTCATCTTCTAAATCAATTACCAGCTAGAAGAGATGTGCCTACCTATGCCACAACCACCGTTTACACAGCAGAATGAACACTCAGCATGTGCACATTCCTGGTACTTTGAGTCCCAGGGTGGGGGGGAATCAGTACGGGTTCTGTCAGCACATAATTAAGCAGCAGTGCAGAACACTAAGTCAAATCAAGTGCTTTGTAGTATAGTTCAAGATAGTCAGATGAATCCAGCAGTGACCCACAAGTAGTAACTGGTGGCAGAACAGTACGAAAACGTCTCTTAACCCAAAAGCAGGCCTCTGCTTCTCAGACAAATTGGGAACTCATTACCTTTACTTTCCACCCCTTCCAAAGTACTGCACACACGGAACGGTCATTGGCATCATAAGAAGATGCATTTAACGTTTATTTGTTTTAACCAATAGCTTCTTCCAGTTACTAAAACCTAAAGCATCCAAAGGAAGTGAATATTTAGGCACTGAAGCACCTCTGCAACAACTCTTACTGAATTCGGCAGAAAAAAAAAAATAAATTATTAAATACTGGGCAATCCTTTTCATACCATCTCTCTGTAACCCTGAAGTTTCTTTCCTCTAAGACCATCTAGCTTTTCAGGCAAACTAGAAAATTTACTCTATGCATACATGACATTTTTATTTTGCCTGCATTGAACAGCACCTTTAAGATGTCATGCTGATGTTTTTTACCTTCTAGTTGGATTAGATCCTATTAACATACCTGCTCAAGGGTAGAGCTTACTGCAAAGTTAGATGCAAGAGAGGTTTTACATCGTTTAATTGCCAAAGCAGTAGAAAGAGAGGGAAATCAAGATAAGCTTTATTCCTCACGATATAACTACTACATACAGCGTCCGTGGTTACAAAAACGGGGTGTGACAACCAGCTCAGACCCTCCGGGATCAGTAACGTTTCATCCACCCAAGCACGAAGCCGCTCCGTGCCCGCGCGCTCCTGAGGGAGCAGAAGCGGGGCCGTTAAGCTGCACGCAGCCCCCTTGTATTCAGCCCCCGGCTGCGGAGATGCCGCCCCTCCGGCTGGTGCCCGGGAGGTGCCAGAGAGCCGGAGCAGGACCGGCGGGCGGGAGCCTACCTGTGCCACCGCCCACCCCCGGGTCTGAGGAGGGAGGGAAAGCTCAGAGGGTCGGGGCCACGTTTAAGCGCAGGGAGCGGGCCGCACGGCCGCAGATTTCGGGGGCGGGGGGAAGAATAAGAAAGAAAAGAAGGAG
>JAAGNO010018811.1:18623-35142 GCA_033439905.1 Ceryle rudis | reverse complement strand
CGCGGCCGGCACCGAGCTTGGCCCGGGACGGGCGGGGGCGGTCCCCAGGTCACTGTGCTCGGCAGGAGCCGTCTGGAGATTACCGTTCTTGGCTCCTGGCGGTTTTGGCACTTTAGGGGCATTAGCAGTGTACTGCGTTAAAGGCTTTTGGACTTTGGGGGGGGTGTAAAATGCATCGATGTCAACGACACCGACATTTTAAATTCTAACTCTGCATGAATCCTTCAAGATACGTGAAGCAGTTCGCACTGCTCCGGATTACACCTTCAAGCTGTTTGATACTGTACTCACAGTAGTTCAAATATTAGAAACCTTCAGAGTATTCTTCCCTGTTAGAAACAGTTTTGAGTGTAATTTTAAAATAGTGAAGTTTTCAAAGTAAACGGTTCTGAATCCCTTTTTGAAGATATTTTTTCCTCTTGCTGTGTCACCATAAAATAAGGAGAAATTGCAACATAATCTGGCAACTACAGGTGTATCCCCAGCATCTGAAGGTTCTTCTGTAACACAGAGAGAGACAAGACAGGCTGCGTACCACAGACCCAGCTGAAATGTTCACTCAGTAATGCATCCTGCGATCTGCCATCTTTATCAGGCAGATCTCTTGTCTCATCCTTGGTGGTCTACACCAGTTTCTCTCACCTTACTAGTACAGAACTTTTACATGCATTAGTTTTTCTACCATCTTCCTCTGGCCTCCAAGAGTCTTTCTTACCACTACAGTTGTTCTGTTTTTCAGGAGCACTGTGGGTTATCAACCTTGTGATTTCCCATTACCTTTGTGTTTTGCTTAATGTCTCCCTTTTAGTTCTCCCGAAGACCCTTGAATCCTTTCAGAAGGCTCTGCCCTGTACCAGGTGATTTTTAATTTCAAGCGATTTTTCTTTTTTTCTTTGGCCTTTGTATAAATAGACCCTACAAAATAGAGCCAAAGACCCAGACAGCACACCAGGAACCCAGCATGGAGAAGGGTTGGGGTTTTGTCTACCATGATCATTCATTGCTTAACTGGAGAGATTGTTGACAGTATCCAGCCAAGAGAAGTCTTTTTATAGCTTCTCTGGTACACTCTGATGCTGGAAAAGGCTGATATTCTCAAGCAAGATGAAGAGTTATGAGATGTGCTTAAGAAAACAAAAACATTGCTCTATGGTGAAGTGCAAATGGCAGGAAAATTAAAAAAAAAAAAAAAAAAGGAAAACAGGAGCAAGGCATGGAGAAGGAAGGAAAAACTCTATTGCTTGGGTCCTTTTCTTGCAGAAAAGATCATGGGTAGGTGGCTGCCACTTCTAAGAGCTTCTCTGTATTCTTTTTAACTTAAGGCTCCACAATAGTTTCAGGAACAGGATTTCTACCTTTACCCAAGAGACATTTAGTGTTCCTCTGCTCTGTCCCAAGTGTTATTTGAACACTTGTGGGGCACCCTTTTCCGCAAGGGTGTTGATGGTGCCACTGAGCATGGTTTCACAGCCATTCTAGGCAGCTCCCAGGGCAGGGGGAGATCAGCACTGCCGCCCAAAGCCGTGGTGCCCCTTTCAGCACCATGGCCTGTACAGCCAGCGTCCCCCTTGCTACAAATGGCCCAGGGCCAATACCAAGCCATACTGGGGGATTTTCTGGCATCCTCCTGGATGGGTGGGAGGGCTGGACAGACTTGGCCAGGGCTCGTGAGGTTGCTGCCAACATTTTACAAAGGAATCCTTTACACACATTCTTTCCTGATACGGCACCTTTTCAGCCTACTCTGTAGGACTTGAAGGAAAAAAATGTCTACGTTTAACACATAAATAAAAGCACTGATCCAGTAAAAAGGTCATTGCATTCATCCAAGGCAGATCACATTGCTTTCAGATAACTTTGTTTTTACCAGTTCATAAGGTTTTCAGGCCCAGCCTGCCATTTCACTGTGTGGATGCATACCAAGCCTAGGAAAATGGGGAATAAGGTCAGTGATCATGACTCAAGACACCACGACAATATCAAGCTAATCAGATCATGGAATTCACCCCAGAGGACTTCATATCCAGCTAAAATATGACTGAATAGTGAAAACAAGGAATAAACAGCACAGAGGGAATGAAATCCAAGTATGCTATTTATAGTCACTGTAATTCTTACAGAATTACAGATCAAAGATCTGTGTTTTTACAGAGAGGTTAACACAGCTTTGACAGAATTAAAAATTCCTCATCAGAAAGAATTTCCAGGACAGTGGTGATAAGTTAAAACCAACTGGTGATTTAGGTGTAAAAAGCAGTGGAAAGAGAATCTTAAATATTATCACTGATCAAACTGGACAAAGCAACTCTCATTTCTCAACTTTCATCTCAGCTATTCATATAGCCTCTAGTAAACATCTTTAATAAACTTGTGAACTTCTTGTAAGTTCATTTTATTAAGCACATGTACCATTTATTTTCAAGATTAAAAGCATGTGACTATTGCATCTGAATAGGAATATCAATTAAAACCTAGATTTTTAAGGCTGAGTTTATGTAGTTTTAACACACTTAAAAGTATTTTAATATTTGTACATTTTTTTTTGTAGATCTGAATGGTGCTTATTATGAATAGTGGTTTAAGTGTCATTATGAATACGAAAAGAATTAGAATCCTAACAGGAAAGTTTTATCTGTGCAAGTACCTGAAAAGAGCCGAGAGGTTCTTTAAGAAAATGCTCTGGTATTTCCACATGACCTACCAAAGGGAAGGAGCACTGGTATGCTGCCAAATTCCAAGAGAGCTGAGCTGTGATTAGAGTTTAACTCTGGCATCAGAGAGAAGGCTACTTTCCTCCTGAACTTCTCAATATAAAAAATGTTGAAGTTTTTTCTCAACTTCACATTTGGGGGGGGGGATTCAAACCCCATCTCACCCTAAAAAGCTAATAAAGAACTTGCTTTAGGAAAACATCACTCTAAGTGCCTTGGTTCAGTACACTGTCCATTTTCACAGTGTGGAAGTGTGGCATACACACTTTGATTTTGTAGCCACGAGCAGCATGGGAGGTAGGTAGATAATTTTGCTGAGTCAAGAGTTAGGAATTAAGAATAGCAAGAATAAGGTGCAAGTTCTGATAGGGAAAACTGGACAGAATGGTAGGGAGTTGTGCAGTCAGTTATCTCTAAGGGGTAGAAGTTAACTGCTGCTAAACACTGTGAGGATTCCTACTTCATCATGTCCAATCACAGCTGAAGTAGGACTGTGCAACCTCCCAGGGTAAGACCACTCAGCATAAAGGAACCTCAGGAACAATAACAAGAAATTAATTGCTCAGCTAGGAGTCAGAGCAAAGTCCTATCACTTGAGGAAAGTACCAAGAGAAGCAAAAAGGAGGACAAAGAAATTAATCCAAAGGGCAATTTACACAAAAGCTTCTTCCTCTGAATATCCAGGAAAGTTTTCGCATGCTGACAGCATAGTCAGTGCCTGCCTTTCAAATCTGATGGCTTGCTCAGGTTACTTTAGGCACACACTGACACCATACAGCAAGTGACTCTCTTGGTGTTTTGTTGGTTAAAAAGTGCAGCTCTAGTAACAGTGTTAGTGAATCCAATTAATAACTAATTAATAATAATCCAATAACATATGTTACACTATTGCATTAGCCCACACGTACTTTCACCACCTTCTCCTCTATTCCAGCCCTTATGCTTTGGAAAATAAACAGAGCAGCCCTGGAAGGCCCCATAGGCCTCATATGCTTATGTGACAGATTCTTCCAATATAAGCACCATGGGGCAGCCATCACATCCCACAGTTGGAACCAGAAGACAACGGTGGCTGCAAGTTACCACAGGACCTGTACTGAGAAGCTATATGAGGCCGACTTCATCTTTAAAGGGGACAGCTAAAGGTGTCACTCCTGGAATTTCATCATCACAGTATTTCTCCTTCAAAAACAAACCAACCAAAAGAAAAATGCCCCCAAAGACCAAGAAAGGCAACACTGCCAATACAATTAGTTAGACCCTCACTTTTCAGATTTACAAACACAACTTTATATGCTATTAACAATGAGCCATTCACAGAAAAACTTTTTACTGCAGGATTAGAGATTCACAATTCTTTCAGTATTGTCTACTGGTCCAGTTTGTTTTTTCCCCTGCCTACATCACTGATAAAGTAGTCACTGACTCCTTTTACCTCCAAAAACTTTTAAGGACATCTGCAATTTGCAAGTGCCAGAGAGGGGCTTCTGCTGCAGCTGCTGCTGGGCTGAAGGGCAGCAGACATTATACATAGAATGGAGGTGAAATTAATTTCAATAAAAAAATAGAAGCAAAATCTCATATTCTTAAGAAAAGTGCCAGTAGACCTTTAATGGTGCTGGGAACCAGCCAAGACAGAGGGTTATATTTCTTTTGAAAGCATCCTGTATAATGAAGCACACTGAAAAATATGCAGAAAGACTAACAGCAGTGTTTATTTTATTCATGGCACTACATTTATTCAGGGAACAGAGGAAAAAACCAAAATCCTGAACTAAGCAAAAAGGTAGTCTTCTTCCAGTAATACCATAAAAATCACACAGGCCTAGAACAGAAGGTCAGAAAACACTAGTTCCCTCTGACTGTGTGGGCATGGGCATGCTGCCCCTGTGGTATCCAGCATTTTTATAGCAAGAGATGGAGTGTGTAGGGTACAGTACGCCTTTGGAGGGAAAGTGGTTTGGTTTTGTGTGGGTTGTTGTTTTTTTTTTTTTTCTTTTTGAGGTGGGAAGCTGAAAGGGAGGACAAAAAAATTTTATAAACCATGTTTTATAAGCAAAGTTTTAGAAGTCCCTTAGCAGGCTTTAAAGGGAAAAAAAAAAAAAAAAACAAAGAAAAAAGAAAAGAGAGAAAAGATGAAGTATACTCACTACATTTTCTTTCTTTCCATGGACAAAATGGGCCAGTGAAAACAACTGACCTCAACTGTTTTAATACCATGTTTATTGTTACGTAACCAAACCAATCAGTTGTTTGCACTTCTGGTGGGGAACTGCACGTTACAAACACTCATTTTTTAATTATCCTTCTGAATTACTTACAGCTAAACTACAGTTTATTGCCAGCATGATAGCAGTTCAAAGATTAGTCCTTTTTTTCAACAGCACTTAATTCCTCCATACAACAGAACTTTATATTCAGTTAATTTGGCTCATTCCCTTGCAAAGTATTTCTTCAGCTACATGGGTCTTCTAGATGCAAGGGAGAGTTTTGGACTGGGTTTGTTGTTTCGGGGTTTGGGGTTTTTTTTGGTTTTTTTTTTTTTTCCTTTTTTTAAACAGGAAAAATAATTTTAAGTCTTCCACCACTGGCTATAAACTCAAGGCAGGCATATGGCCCCAACTCCAAAAAGCCATACACAGCGAACTAATAAATCCTGATTCCTTGCAGACTATGTCTTCTCTTCCTACCTTGCCCACCTCACCCTTCCCACTGAGTCAAATGATCCAGCACCCTCCCAAGGGTCCCTTTTCACACACAGCAGGCTTAGCTCCTATTTATGTCCTCGAACTACTGCTTGAGCAGAAGGAAGCGAGTGCTATGCCAGGTTCCATGTGTGCAGACCAACAGATTTTTGTTTGGCCTGTCTCGCCTATTAACCAGCCAAACTTACTTGGCAATCCCTATCTAAAGCAGAGGAAATCTTTGGATTTATTATCGCAACCAGGCCACTAATTTTCATGCAACTGGTATTAAGGCAACTATCTGTGAGATCTTTCTAGTTACTGAAGTTAGCCAAAAGTTTTAAATTATTTTTGAGGAGAGGGTAGAATAGGATAGATCACAAATGCAAAAGCAGAGGAAACCATACTAAACATATTTTAAATATGACAGCATTCTCTTAATAGTTGTGTTGTATTTCTATTCAGCTAAAAAGATGACTTAAAAGACATTTTGACAGACTTTTGTAAAGTTGAAATATTTTACATCCTGCCACTTTCACTGGCAATTTCTGAGCCCAGCAAAACAGCATTGCAAGGCATTGGTGAAAAGATCCTAATACAACTAGTTAAAGAGTTACTAACGATGGCTGCCTAGTGACAATACAGTATTTTTCTGGGGTATGTGTGCTTTTCCCAGGAAAACAAACCCAAGTGTAACAATTCAAGTTTATAACATACACAAAGTTCAGTAAATTAGTTCAGTAACCCCGATCTCTTACATACCACTTCTTTGTTTCAAAACCAGCCCATTACAACAGGAACCAAAGGATATTGCCAGCTGACAGCTGTGGAGTACTTGGGAGTTGAGTTGCACAGTGCGATTACAGCACAGGTAACAGAAGTCTCTATCACTCTACCTACTGACCTCCACACCTAAGCTAGATAAATCCACTCCTGGGTTTGGCTGGAAGTACCAAGAAGTCTCTCCCCAGCCTTCTGCTGTGTTTTGGATTTAAGAGATTTTCTGTGCAGTCCGTGACTGATCTTTAATAAAATTATTTTTTTCCTACTTCTCCCCCTCTGCCTACGGGCACAATAATTTAAGTCTTTCAGACCATCTTAAAGTTTTGAACCTCTTCACTTTCTAATAATATCCAAAGCATAGTCAGTGTACCAAGTCCTTTATAGATAATCATTTGATTCCTCTGGGAAAGAGAGGTTTTAATTTGATAATAATTAACAATTTATTATCAACATAAACCCATTTTTATTAACCAACCACAGCAAGTAACATTCATCTCCACCTTAATCCTACCATTTAAGACATACACAATCAATATGGTCATTTAAACTTGAGCACAACATCCAAATTTGCTCTGCAATCAAAATGTGTGTCAACTCTGGGTTCAGATATGGACTTTAATTACTGGGCCTCTGCCTCAGCATATATTATCCTCCCACAACACATGCCAATCAGTCCTATTTGGCACCATGATCATATTGTGAATACGCTGTACCTGGCTCAGGCTATCCCTGACTGCCCTGCAGGACAGTTAAAAAGCTGCTGTCAGACCAGAAACTTGTGTAGGCTCTTTCACAGAGGGAAACGGGCAACCTAGGGCAGGACAAAAGTTGTAGCCAGTAATTTGGGCCAACGCACCAAGTCATACAGTACTCTGTCCTCTAGTCCAGTGAGCAATATGTAGAGTTGATCTGGTCCCAGCCTCAGCAGCCATCTCCATCCATTATCTTTTCAGTGATCTTCCTGTGTTCTGTCATTTAACTCAATTCTAATGCAGTCGTTTCATTCCCTCTCTAAAAGGAAAAGACTATTCCTAGCACCTTTTAGTTGCAAACACCCTTCTGGTATATTTTGAAGAATTTCTTTGTGTTTAAGCATTTGGCAAATTTTTACATGCATTATAAAGCTACACTGAGTGTTACAGAAGAACAAGTACCAACAGTTTTGTTAGTGAATATTTATACTGACAAATGAAACGCTTTTCAAAGGCAGCTTCTGCAAACTAATACAGCTTTCTTGTGCACAGATAAAACTGTTTTCTTTTAGTGCTGGACACTGCTATTCCAGCTTTTGTTCTGAAAGGAAGGAACCAGAGTGTCTTAATTAAGACAACTCAAAATTAGGGGGAAAAAAGCTTCTCCTATATTAACAAAATTCTTAGACCTGACTAAAACTGCTTTTGTTTGGGGAAAATTCAGCAATTCACTATTTGAAAGACACTTTGCTTAAAAAAACCCAAGGCTACCAAACAAGAATTATTAAGGGAACATCACAGGCAGTACATATAGCTTATTGCAGTGACACATTAAGCAGCATTACCTACAGGCATTTTTCCCAAGTCTGCCACCTTTTGGACTTGGAATATTTAATCTCCAGAAACCCTCAGCAAAACAATTATAATAGTCAGGGAGAGAGGAGTTATGGATCTTTGTCTTCAAATAAATTGCTACAACTGGCAATGTTGATTCTCTCACTTAGTCTGCAAACAAAAGCAATAGAGAAAAATTGCTTCCCTTGTTTGACATTATCTTCCAGACTTTTTGCATGTAACTATTCCCATGTTTTCAATATAAACCCTCCAGCAACTTGAAGTCTGTGCCTATGAAGGCTCAAACACAAACCAAGGTGAAGACATAGCTATTGCAGAGGGTAACATTGCTACCTATCAGCTTACACTGACAAGTCAAATCTTCTGCATCAGTCATTTCTAAACAGTGTTAGCACCACATTCTTAGGTGAATTGCTGTACTTAGCAAAAGAAGTGTCTAAGGTGCTAATGCTACTAATATCTGTCATTTTTTAAGCCAGGTTAAAGCAGAATTAGGTGCCCTATATTTAAGATTTATGGAAATACACATGATTTTGGAGCACTGTGACACCACATTTATACTACCACTTGTAAAGCACTTCATTTGAGAAAAATAACTTCCTTGAGATTTTTTTAAAGCATTTAAATTTCAAGAGGCATTGATGTACCTGTGCAAGCCAGAGCTTGCTTCATTTCACTCTTCCAGAGAAAAGAGAGCATGCTAGATCAGATTCTGACCTAACCTGCACTTCTGCAACTTCCATTACATGCCATGGCTGTTTATAAACTACAGTTCCATTTGACATAGCAGAAATCTCAGGTATTTGTGAAACCAGAGCCACATGGTGTCCCAAAGTATTAGTTCAGACTGTTGGTTTTCTTAATTATTTGTGCTTACATTATCTTCTCCATGCAGAACAGGCTCTAAGTTTTATATCAATGCTTCCTTGAAGGTGAAACAATTCCATCAAAAGTGTGCTTTTGGAATTAAACTGCCTCTATCCTATGAATATATTATTTATTTTTTAATTAAAAAGTGCATCTAACAGACAGGTTCTGCTTTGGGGACTAAATATTCAATTTAACTATTCCATGCAGCTCTACACAGAGACGCAGACAACTAGAGTCTGGTTTAGGTCACCAATAACAACCTAATAATCTCTAGCCTTGCCCTTGTATGTATTTAAACTACAAAGACTCAAAACCTGATGATTTTATTCAGGCAAAGATTCTTATCTGAGGAGTTCATCCTTTAACAAAATTCTGCCATGGATGAAAAGCCAGAGGGGTTCACATCACCATCTGAAACAGTGCAGGCAATGAATAACTCATCTTGTAAAGTAGCTTACAGCCTCCATCAAGATGTTTTCCAGTCCAAAACCATATTATCCATCCCGTCCTGTGTCCGTTCCCCTCCCCCCTTTTTTTAATTTGGAGAAATTTTGCTTTTAAAACATCAAATTACAGTTGAACATCAGCAGAGTAAATGAGCTAAAGGGTGTGTTCCCATTTCAACCCACAGGTTTTTCTGAAGAAAGTCACTTTCAACTTCAGCATGTCTGAAGATGAAGTCGTCATTTAGTTTCCTCCCAAATTAACATAATAGATAATCCTCTTCCTATATTCAAAAAATACTCTTTGCATTTCATCTTAAAGGACTAAAATTACTTCTTTAAGTTAATGAACACATTAAAACATAGAGCATTGTGGAAATTCTAAAATAATTGTTTCATGCCTTCAGAAGGATTAATTCCTATAGAGACTATGTGTTTTAGAAGCCAAAAGCTTAGTTGATTTGTATTTCAGAGGCAGGGTGACTCAAGAAACATTAGTAACTAGAACTTCAATCTATACAGGGGAATATATAGGCATCCAGTTACAGTAACAATGAAGTTAACATGCAGAAGCCTAATTAAATCAGTTTACTCTTTCTATGCTTACTAGGAAGAACATGTTACACCCACCGAATAGAGAAAGCTTATCTTTGCCACTGATAGAGAAGAAGCATTTGCACCACTCAAGCAAATTACTCCTCAAACTTCTCATAACCTGGATTTTAATCCTGCAAATTCAGGACCAGGGGTCTGCTTGGATACAGTATTGCACAGCACATGTTAGAAGGTGTACATCTGAACCTGGGAAAATATACAACTGTTTTCTTATTCCAGTGAAATACATTACTTTGCACCAAAAACATTTCTGCTGACGTAACTGTTTCTGTGTAAACTATCAGGAGCACACCTCCTAGCTGTACCAACTTTGCTTTACTTACACAAGGTGCATGCTCTAAACTCTACAGAGAAGTTGCCTTAATAAAGGCTGTTACAAGAACTCCCAAGAAGGAAGTTGTCATTAAGGTACACGACTGTACAAACCAACTTACTTCTGCTGTTCACGAAACTCACTAATATTCTGCTCCCACAGAAACAGCTCTAGAAGGGGGAACTTAAAAACAACAAAGCAGCACAGCATAAAGCAGTCTGGATTCGTGTTTATTGAAGCCAGTAATTAAAGATGTCCTCATTTTGCCAGCACTAGAAAGCAAGATTCCACATGACTGCATACTGCACCTGATTAAAGCCATACAACTGGACTAAGGTTTGTTTCATACATTTGCAGTCCTAATTGTAAGTTGAAAAAAAAAAAACCCAATAAACTTAGTACACAGGACAGTGAACTTTCATTTACAGCATGTATATTGTTAAGTTCATGATGTACAGAGCAGTCACTTTCAACGTAGTTAAATTAAATAAAATACGAAATTCTGTTCAGTTTCAACAGATTTTTTTAAATGCCAATAAAAAAAAGTGCAAACTTAAAATCAAGCAGCATAACCACAGCATTTTTATGGAGGGCCAATCTTTAAACTTTTCTATTTGCTTCAAGTTGAATGCTTTCATCTTTTGTTTTCTTAGTTTAAACATCAACAGTAGATGCAGTCACTATAATGCATATAAATATAGTCATATAATAGTTTAAACAGTCTACCATACAAGTGTATCTGCAAATAAAATGAAGTTTCACTTGAAAATGTAAAGGCTGTTTGTAATTTGGCCTTTGGTTCCAATGCTTGAAGACACCAGAATAACAACTGTGCAGCTCACCAAAGTCAGCAGACTTTGGCAACCACAGGATGCTACATTACTTACAACTTTCTTTCAATAAACTAGGAGCATTCACTTGCAATTAGAAACCAGAAATCTGTTTCTGTTTTGTCAGAAGCATCTTTCTGCAAAGCTGGGTAGTTATCATACATTATCAGTTTTGATCAATTTTAGTACATTTAACATTTTTATAGAACTCAAAAGTACTTCAGTTTTAAGTTTTAGCCATATTGCTAGAGAAAGTGCTTATGAGGTTAAATGACAAAAAAAATGCAGTTTCAGACCGAGGTTTTCAAACTATATCCCATTACGATTGATCACACACTTTTTCCATTTTCCTGTTGAGTTTTTGATGTTTTAATCTCTAATCCCAGTGTCAGGAGGACAGTGTGTAATTACTACTTCTGGTGTACACCAGGAAGTACATCCACATTACCCATCAGCCATCCACAGTCTTAGTCTAACTGTTACCTAGACAACTGTGTAACTTCAGGTCATACCGTTTATTTAAAAAAAAAAAAAGTAAAAAAAAATTTCAAAAATTAAAACTGGCACAAGTAACATACTTATGTTAATGTTTGTCAAAGAGGCAAGTAAATACTCTTAGCTTTCTAGGTAATGTTTAGACAGACTTAAAAAGAACAGCCTCTTGATGTAACATAGGATTTGAAGTTAACATCCAGTACTGTGTTAGTGGTCAATCTAATTCTTTAAGTAACAGTATATATTAGGGAAGTTATATCCAGACATCAGATTTAGTACAACAAGTTCATATCAATAAAAAGTAAACTCTGCATAATTCAAATTGTGGTTTTTCCCTTCAGCATTAAGAGCACAGAATATGCTTGGTATTTTTAATTTATGGTAGTGTGTACATGTAAAACAAGCATACTGTATACAAAATCAAAGTGCCATTTCAGTAACCATAGCAGTTTTGTTTACAGAATGATGGTCTTATGTGACCATGGACAGAGCTCCGTTAGAGCAATGGGGACAACCACGACTCATCTTTCCAAATGAAATGCTGCATTAAAGAAAATACAAACCAAGTTAATGAGTATATTCATCATGTACACATTCATACTTTTTAGGTTACCTTCAGAATTGGAGTTGGCTGCACCTGCAGCAGATGTGGTTGGAACTAGGGCCTTGAAAGGTTTTTTTTAAAACCTCCACAGCTGTAAGGCAGGAATCAATTTCAGCTTGGTAGCTAATATTTAGTTACAAAAAAGTAAGGGGAAAAAAGGGTACTGAGAGTGTTGTGCAGCACATTTCATTATGGGAAAATGATACGTCACCCACCATTCTTCATAGGCTAGCCTCTTGGCATAAAAAAAAGGCAGAAGCTATCATAAAACAGGATTTAAAATTAAATACAAATCGCCAAACTACTGATTTTAAAATAAAACCAAACAGTGACTGTTTGTACTACAGTGCACAATTAAGTTCAAGCACCTTCTAAAGACACATCACACACTGTGCCAGGCACTTGGATCTAAACAAGTTATAGTTTCTCCCTTTGTCAGCTACACCAGAAAGGGCATCCACACTCTTAGACTTTTTAAAGGTTTGAAACCAAGATTTATAAGAAGAATAATTTCCCATGATGTTTAGTGTTTGGACTGGAATTCTCCAACATAAAGTAGTCTTTTTAAAACAGTGATTACTTACCCTATGTGAAACACAGGATTTAACAACATTGCTCCTCTCCAGTCAATCCAACATTCTAGTTTCTCACTGTCCCAAATCTGTTTCCCCTTTTAGGGCTTCATTCCCTACCAAGGCTTCTTTCAACTAATTAAATGCTCTGCTACACCACCACCACCACCTTTCAAGAATATAATGCATTTGCAAACGTACAAGTAGCCAATTCCAGTAACTCTGAAAGAGGATTTTTCTCTTTCTTGCCTTGTGTGCATCAGTAGTAGTATTTTAGTAAGAATTCTCTATTATGCTTCTCTGTGCTCTTCACAACAAGAAATGAAGCTGCACCTGCTTACCTCCAAAACCGAAAGAATTGCCCTATATAAACTCTAAATGGTTATCTTATACAGAGGGATTTTATATGCAAACTTCCTGAATGTGCACTTTTTACTGGGACAAGGCAATGATGTAGTAAGCTCATTTCCCCTGCCCCAAGAAAACTGGTAGCATCTGCCATAGCAGAAAATTCCTGGTCTTATCAGATCAATATACATAGTTATTTGGTCATTTACATATGCATTTTTTATGTGCTATCAAGCTTCATTCTCTGTTGGAGGAGAGTTTGTTGTTACCATTGAGTCTGGCTTGCGAGTCATCCTATCCAATTCCTCTTGAACATTTGTCAAAACTGTTTTTTGTCCTAAAAAGAAAACAGACATGGTTAAGGCAATCTAATTTCAATGAATGTTTTAACCGATGAGTACAAATATTCATAAAACCGCTTATATAACAACGTATTTTTTAATTTCTCATTATTTCACCACCTACCCAAGAACAAAGGGCCTGACAAAGCAAGGTAATGTCTATGTAAAAAACTGATAGTATAAGGTTTGATTCAACTTAAAAGAGAAGAAATGCTAAATCATAAAGCAGCATAAAGCACAAAAATATCTGTGATCTGTTTTACAGTAACTAACATTTTAAAAACAACCACACTTAGAATTTTCTATAAAAATCAACTGTACACAATTCTATTACCACTATTGATAGCAGGGACTTTTATTTGAACCCAGATTTTAATCACGTTTCCCACAGTATGTACGACACCTGCTATAAAAATCGTTTGTTTGGTCATAGTTATACTTGTTGTGCTAATATTAATAACTAACAGGAAGGACTCTTTCATGTCTGCAGACAATATTTCCCTTAAAAAGGGGACATGAAATGCATATTCATGGAGTATCTCAGAACAAGTAATTTCAAAGGACTTCTTCAATTGGAAACAGACACACTAAGTATTTCATGGAAAGGCATATCTTACATTTTTATGTTAGACTCAAAACTTTTTAACAGTTCTCTAACTGAACCATCAATTCTCTCATTCTGAAAATTATAAACCCACACAGAAATTAATCACTAAAATTGGAACACAGCATTCTAATGCTTAGAGCATACAAGCATTTAAGATTAAAAAGCTGTATTTTTAGACAAAAATTAGATTATATAACCACATACAGCTTCCTTACATAGCCAAAGAATTTAACAAGCATCTGTTCTGCAGCTTAAATGTGTGTGAAATATTAGGTGGATATTTTCCAGGGTACATGCTGAAAACATTAAGAAGGAAAGATCTGACTGTTAGAGATTTAAGTGTTTTTTTGCTAAAGTACAAAGACACAACCAAGTTAAAAGGTTACCTTTAATCACTGTAAAGTTTTTAGATTTAAGCACTAGTTGTACTCTTAATAGCATCTATTCAAAGCATGAGCATTTGAACAAAATTTAAAAATGAGTACATTAACTGTAATATATATAATTTACAATACAAAACACTTTACATGTAGACTAATGGTACCTGGGAGTTAAAAAACCCTAAACCCTAGAACAATAAAACCCACATAAAACTCTTGCTCAAATTAGGTCTAAACAAAAACTGCGGGTTATTTGTATGCTAGATGAACTGAATCCTTAAGCCTCCAAAGTAACACCAAGCAGCTGTCTCCTGCAACTACCTCATACAGGACAAGAAAAACCTTGACAAGCTGCTCAATGGTATGTTGGTTCACATACTCACCTTTACCACTATCAAAGGTGAACACCTTTCAAAGGAGAAGAAATACACAGTGCTCTTTTTAAGAAAATAAAAATTTCCCTTCCATTATAAATTAAAATTGATATTTGCTTTGAGTTTCCCTACAAAAATATTGCCAAGGACAGTAATGGCCTTAGTCAATTAGAAGTGTTCTATACAAGTAGATGCAGTCTCCTTTCTAGATGGGAGTGAGAGCAGGGAACACTACTTCTTGATCTATTGCACAGGAAGAGAAGGGTGAAGGCAAATCTTAGAATTTGCAATAATCTTCTTGTGAATATAAATGAAGTAACTTTTTTAAGTCCAGAAAAAAAAAAAAATCCAGCACAGAAACCACTAATGAAGTTACCTGAAGTATCATGATCTACACATGGAAGAAAGACAGTCCAGAAACATAAAGGCAAGTAAGATGGGTCAGGAATTACGCAGAATGAAAAATGCACATGAAATTGCAGCACCTGCCCAGATAAGAGAGTTCTCTCAAGTAGTGGTTAATATAGCAGAAACCAATCAATTAGGCTGACCGTATGTTGAGATACAAAATGTCTCCCTCATCCTGTGACAGAATCTCAATGTTTCAACCATAAGATATTCATAGCTGTGGGAGAAACTGAAGGTCTCTGTAAAGCTAAATACTTACAGTGTCAAACTTCTGAAAACTCAGGGCTCTTTAAACAGTTTAGATTATACATTTAAAGTGCCTACAAAGACCATTTTAACACATTTAATCACAGTGAAGATGCTGCCATAAATAAGACTTGGTCTCCAAGATACTATCCTTAATTCTTCCACAGAAGAGCAATAAAACTTTTCTGTTATTACCAGCACCAGGTACCTTAAAAACTCAACAAGAGCTTTTCAGATACCAGTGTTGGGAGCCCTTACCTTCTCAGGAATGTTTAATCTTATATTGGTTGAACAGAAGACGCGAGCACATCAGCTGACAAGGAACAGGCTTATTCTCTTGTAAATGAAAGCTGATTGTTTTGTTCCACAAGTCAGGAAATGAGTGTGAGCTGCCAACTTGATGCAGCCAAGAAAAGCCAACTGCAATCTTTATATCACTCAGGAGAAGCACTTCCATCAAAGAAAGAAAACTACTGTACCAGGCACAACAATGAGATATATCTGGAGTACTACATACAATTCTAATAACTCATGTTCAAGAAAATATAAGTCAATGATGGAAACTAATGAAGAAGAAGCTATCAGGGAAAACAGAACTCAACTTCTAACAGAAGACTAGAAGGGAACTTGTCCAATTTAGTCTAACAAAACAAGAAAGCTAGGAAAGGATGTATGACTACTGTGGCTAGACATTTGAAGAGAGAAATAATCTTTTTAAATTAGAAGTTAATGCCGACATGAGGAAGGGGAAAAAAAACCAAACAACCCAAAACCAAACAACAAAAAGGTACACATTTGTTATCTTTGAAAACTCCTGAAAGGCACATGATTTTCTAGGAGACTGAAAGAGTAAAGCCCATTACAGACTAGTTAGTTTTCACTCCAATATTTTTTCCAGAAATTGCAATTATGTTTTAGGTGCTTACAAACAGCCTACCAGCACAACAATCATCAAAGATACGTTACCAACAAGTTGTGTCAAGCCAAACAAATTTCTTTCTATGACAGGGTAACAGGTCCTGTGGAGAAGGGAGAGTGGTTGGTATCTCACATAACTTTCACATGAATAGACTAGAAAAAAACCCAGTCTTGATATTTCAGAAAAATGACTGTATTGTGATGAATAAAATTACCAGTTAGTTACCCATAATCAGTACTTTTATTCAGCGATCTGAATCTGGGAGGTGATCTGCTGGAGAGCAGCCCTGTGGAGAAGGACTTGTTGTCTACCAGGACTCCCAAGTTCTCCACGGAACAGCAGTGTGCCCTTGTGGCCAGGAAGGCAAATGGTATCCTGGGGTGCATTAAGAAGAGCGTGTCCAGCAGATCAAGGGAGGTTCTGCTCCCC
>JAAGNO010018811.1:0-16916 GCA_033439905.1 Ceryle rudis | reverse complement strand
AAAAAAATAAATCAAAAATTCAAAAAAAAATATTTTTTTAAGAAAATAAGAGATGATAACAACAGTAGGAAGTTAATTCATACTTTTAATATTTGGATCTGGTTTCTTAACTGATGTTATTGGTGAGGCACTGGGGACATTGGTGGGACCAGCTCTGCCTTGAGTTCTTGGGGATCCTGCAGGGCCTCTTGCAGGAGATTCCTTAAAAAAGTCCAAATCACACAAATCAGAGAAGAACTTAAATGGATTGCTTATATAAAGCAAATGTAATATTACATACAAATTGCCTTTTAAACCTTTGTATCAGCACTGTTACCCTAGGCACAATGAGGAAAATAAAAAACAAACAGAACACCTATTATTTTGGGCATGTGCCTCCACTGAAATAAAGGATGAATCACTGTAGGAAATCTTCAGTTCTATTATCAGAGATTTCTGTTTCCACAGTGAATTAAAATGAAGTAATTTATAAGCAACATTTTAAAATACTGCCCTTTTTTCTTTTTTTTTTTAACCTCTTCAGGTTATAATCATTCCCTCTCCCCTAGAAGGAAACAAAACACCTCCTACTCTTCTCTTGGATCTACTTACTGATGCTCTTGTAGGCGTTGCTGGCTGTTTGGCAAGGAATGACTGCAGAAACAACATATTAAATATATTTCAGAAAATATAAAGGAATAAAATACAATGAAGCTGACTAACTATTAATTTATTTAGTAATTTTTTTTCTGATATTTACAAGCTTCCCTCTTTGATATTGATATACTTCCAGACTTTACCACTAGAGGACAGAGTTAAATTTAATAAATACGCTTCAGTCCTTTGTCTTACACGGATGTTGCCGAACTGTAAACCACAACCAGACACGCAAGTCTGTAACCTCTATGGTATTTATAATCAACTATCCAGGAAAAAGTACTATTAGGTTTTTTAAGCAATAGAGCAGTAAAGAAAGTAACATGATACAGCGCAGCCAAATTTGACATCTTAAAGTCAATTTTAAGACTCTGGCTGTAAGAAAACTTCAACACCAAGATATTCTTTTTTAAAAGTATTTATACTTTACAGATCAATACATCCATGTTGTGAAATTTCTAATTATTTTCTTCCTCTCGATTTAAATGTAAATTATTTCTGTTCTCAACATATTTTCAACTTGCCATATTTTCTACTTGCAGTTGTTAAAGTCTTCACAACTGCATCTGAATTTGCAAAGCTGCTGTTTAGTGATTTAAATGAGGAATGAAAAACTGAAGGCAATAAAAATGGAAAGCTCAAAGTGATACCTTATTTAGTAAGGACTTATTTTCATTCTTCCATCTTACCTGCTGCTTCATAAGAAATACCTGTTCATCTTCTGCTGCCAGCTCTTTATCATGGACTAACTGTTGAACAAAACATTTTGTTATTAGAAGTAAAAACTGAAATTACTGTAAGAGGTTTTTATGTTTTGGTGATCAAAAGGGAAGATAAAGAGGCAAACCCGTAATACCATTCTTTACTTTTTTTTTTAAGAAAACTTCTTTCACCTTTAGAAGAATAGTAACATTAAAGAAGTTGTCATTAAAAAATAGATATTGTAAAGTGAATGAAGTAGACTAGCACTGATGCCAGCCTGTGGGTATTGTCCTAGGTGAGTACTTGGTAAGTAGCCACTTTTATCTTTTTAAATTTAGGTATTAATCTCATCAACATCTCTTCAAAGAGCCGAGATTACCTTACTCCGTAAGAGTCCACACTCAAGCCCTCAGCTCCCAAAAGTACTATGCTAGGACTATGTAAATTGTAACACTGCTAACAGCAGCGGTTATTTCTTATAATTGCCAAAGATTAAACCTTTCCCTTACATGAGAGCTTCAAACAGCTCTTCCCTTTCACAAATACCTTCCAATACAGGTTAAGCATGTAAGAAAGCTGTAAAAGAAGCTTTCTGATACAGACCAGACTACAATTTCATTTACAATTTTCTGTATTATCTGTTTTACACATATCCTATTCCAATGTGGCCAAGCTCACAAAATTAGCAATATTCAGAATATATATGGATTATTTACTGCTCTTGCCTTACATCAAGAAATCTGTCATTAGCATCTTAACGCAATAGTGATAGCCTGTCTTGTTTTACAAGGTTTGTCTTTACACAGTAACCTCAATGCCATGTGTGCTCATACATAAACTGTTGAAGTTCTACAACAGTATTCTCCATTTTCAAAAAGTGTCTTTGGCCCACATGTGCAAAAACATTCATGTGAAATGGTTATCTATGGACTGCCTTTCATTCACTAAGACAAATGATTTCTGTGTTTGCTTGCCGTATTTTAAACAATTGGAAAATGAAATCCTGATGTTTCAAACATTTGCATACAAAAAAAAAATTCATTTAGATGTGGAGTTCTTCAATATTAATAGATACTAGCAGCCATTCAAACAAATTGCACTTATTTGTTGACAGGCAGGGAACACTTTATGCCTTTTTACCTTTCTTACAGGAGGTTTTACAATGAAGTCTTCATATGCATCTTCTGGTTTTACTGTTGTGAAGTTTTCATGTAAAATGGCAATTTTCTTTTCATTGTCCCAACCAGCAGGTCTATAAAAATAAGGAAAGCTTTGCCTTTTCAGCCAAAAAAAGCACTTCTAGAGGGACCATTTACTTACTACCCTCCACCTGAACAAGACAATTTTATTATGTCAGTCCTAATTCTCAGCTAAATTCCAAAGCTATTAAAAAGCTGGAATGGTATACTATGAGTCAAGTAACATGCACTAAGTTATTTCTTTAATTTAGGATTTCAGCAGGCTTACACGCTAAGCTTTTGAACAACAATTCAATTTATTTTTAAATATGTTATATGAAGTATAGTGCTTAACAGAAAATAATCTGAAACCATGCTGCGTATACATTGACTTACATAAAAACTGCATCCTTTTCTACCACTAAGGCAGGTGTAGTAAACTGAAAACCGTATGTTTTATGTACAATGTACTTATACAACAGATCAAGGTTCTTTTCCTCCTTAACTGACGTATAAATCAAGGCAGCCCCATCTGATTATTTATTTAAGGAAAATCATGTAGGACACAATCTTTGTATTACAGTAAGAATTTCAAAAGAGGTGCTGAAGGACATATTTCTACTAGGCACAATTCTGAGTAGTTCAAGGCAAAAGCCAGTCATTTAGTATTCAGGAAGAGGAAGTGGAGTATATCAGGAGAAAACTCATGCTAATTTTCTTGGATGTGCACAAAAGTTACCTACCCTCCCCAGCTACTTAACTTTGAAAAAGTCAAAACCTTAAGAGACAGCTGAGATCTCAGCTTTACACAGAAATTGCAAGTTCTGAGGGGAAAACCAAGAAAAAACAGCTCAAAACATGCAAGACAAATTCTTTGCAAAGGAGCAAAAGCTCCAAATCCCATGGACAATTTAAAAACTAGCAAAAGTTTTATACATCTCTCAATATTTTTGAAACAACTGCTACACAGTAAATAACTAAATACCAAGGAATCTTGAAGTGCAATTTCTCAGATTAACTTTATGGGCAATTCAACACTAAAAGGTTTTTCTTGCTTCTAGATTACAGCAAATCTCTTCAGTGCAGGAAAGGATACACTGTAAGCAGAATCTACGAATGTGTGACTGAATGAAGTCAAAGTGCTCTTCTCTGTAATCGTGCTCCTTCTCTAGTATACTCACTGCATCACACTGGAAGGAGAACAACAAAACCAGAAAATCCCAGTCAATTAATCCCAGCACATCTTAAAACGTGTGCCCTTAATATCACACACACACCACATTTACTCTGAGCCTCTGGTTTTAAAATGTCACCTATAAATCAAAAGATAAAATAATTAAAATATGATTGATAAGGTCATTACCCTTCTTCAAAAATAAAAATTGACACTTATGGTAGAAGCTTACTTCTAAAATAAATTCCTTTACTATTAATCCAAATTTCATTTTGCATGTTTGCATAAAGCATGCCTTCTAAAAGAAAAGTAATTAAACTTTTCCACAATAGCCAACAACTGGAAACTCACTTTGGTACAAACTACCAGCACAGGAATACCAAGGTTGTGAGTCAGCACATTTTCTCCAAGTGGCAGAGAAACATGTTCATCCTCTTGGCCAGAAGAAGGGCCTCTTCTCTGCGGTGATCCTTGGTAGCCTTCTTCAGGTTCTACATACTCTTGAAACTCCTTTATAACTATCAAGAGAGAGATCTTCTTAAGGTACAACAAAGGAAATAGTTCTTCTTTTTAAACCTTAATTAATCTATGATTAACTAGAAATCGCAACTTTTTTATTTCCCTTTAAATAACGAGGCACTACACGAGAGCAGAATGTAAGTTTAAGCCTTGTTGTCCCTTCAAACACAACAATCCTCCTCCACCAAAACCCGCAGCAAGCTAAATCATGTGCAATTTGGAGCCATTACAAATAATCAAAACTAGATGCAAGAGCTATAGCATGCGAAGAAATAGATTTCTCAACTCAATGTATGCATTTCATTATAGGGGAATTGACAACAGAAAACATAAAGGTAGTTCAGCAACACAGGGTATATTTAGTGCAATTTGTACCTAGTTTTGGAAGAAAGCACGGAGAAAATCAAAATAGAAAAGACCAAGGTGAAACAGCCACTCTTTCTTATAAACTATCAATTTAAGTTCCTATTACTCTACATTTCTGTTGCAGGAGTCCAACATTAGAAATATAAAAATACACTGAATAAATGCAGACTCAAGGACTTCTAAACATTATCTGAAGACAGTTATATTCTGGAAAACTACAATGGAGTTCAAAGGAAACTAGATGCTTTCTATTTTTTCAATGTTTTAATTTTATGGCAATGATGACTGTTCCCATAATACTGAATATTATTAAATACTGAAGTGTTTAAGAAATAGTATTAACACCATTTTGAAAGCACACTGGGACCCCACACATGCTTTATCAAAACTGGGCTGCAACTTAAAACTTTTATGTCTTTTTTTCAGAATGAAAACCACAGACCAGAAAAATCTGCCTACTGGATGTGTCTGCTCCCAGGCACAGCACTTCCAGAAGGCCCAGGGTTCTCCCTCACATGACAGTACCACCTGAAACCTCCTCCTTGCTCAGCCATGAGGAGCTCTCAGGAAAGAGCATGATTTGTTCCTGTAAAGGTATCTTTATAAACCGTGTGAGCCAGCTGACTGTACATACAGTAAGGAAAAAGCTCCCGATCTCCAGCACAGTCACAAAGAGAGTGTTGTTCAATACATCCATCCATGTGACATGGAAGGAACTGCAACTGTACTGCAGGCCATCTGACATTTCTGAGGCTTGCAAAGTGGTAAAACCTCAGGAAGTTCAAAATACGAATCTTGCAAAATGAAGTCACTGTACCTTTTCAACATAGGAAACATTCCTGCAATAGTATGGGCATGTGGAAGGAAGAACAAATAAAGAAAACAGTTCTGTTCAAAGCTGCAGAGTCTACAATGTTTATTTGAAATATAAAATTGTGTGACTCTTTTGGAAAACAAGGGAGCTCTAGTCCGGAGTAAAACTTAAACACAATAAAAAAAAACCCCAACCTATTAAATATAGACTATAAGACTTCTGTCACCAATTCAATATATGACAAGGTCCAAGGATTTAAAACAAAATTTTAATGCATTTCCTTTCAAACATAGGAAGGCAGTGCTGTCTGGTGGAGAGGAAACATCAATGCTTTCAAAGAGATGCTTTCCTCCAGTACTGTTTTGGAGTCAGCAACTGGAAATCAAAACTCCGTTATATATTCTGCACATTTAATATGCTTACTGAGTATCTCACAGAAAGTAAATTAATTCCAGAACGTTTAACTAGAAAAGGGTTTTTTTAAAAAGTACTTAATTCATTACTCAGACTCTTTCTAGCTCAGAAAAGAAAAAAATGTAATGAAAACAAGTGTATTACAGCAGTTAAAAGAATACCACTTATATCCACTACAATCATTCAGATAAGCACCTCTGACTTAATCAGCTGTAAAAGAATATGTGACAATACTGCTCTTAATTTACTACAGCATTATAATTGGATAATATCAGTTGCCTAGGCTCTGTTCATACCAAAGCAGAAAGAAATCTTTTCTTTGAGATATCTATTAGTACAAAACTCCTCCAATTTGGGAAAGATAAGCCCCTCTTGAAAACAGTAAGACTCTTAACAACACAATACAAATCATTGTTCAAGATAATCCAAGAAGTTACTAATATAAATAACAGCAAATGCAACACAGAAACTTCAGAAATCTAATGGCACATCCTGATGAATTTCTGCTGAATGGCAATGAAGACCGTAATCCTAGAGAGCTGAGATTCCCAACCCTTCCCTCTCCCACCAAACACTGCATGCATCAGACCAGCAAACAACAAGGGTGTACCTCACTCTGGAAGGAGAAAAAAAACTTCACTCTGGAGTTGAACTGTTATTGTGGATGTTAATAATGCATATGGTCTGGCATCAATCCCTGCCTAGAGACTGAGAAATGCTACAGAAAACATTTAGCTTTAGTTAAAAAGGGCATCTGCCAAACAAGGAACTACTAGAGTTAGCAGAAGGTAAAAGCTATGCTAAGAACCTCTAACTGCTCTATCTTGAACAGATATGTTTGTTTCTGAATTAAAGTGGCTTAAGTGCCTGTGAGATCTCCTCTGAAATAATTATTTAAATGTGATATTTACACAATTATTTATTATAATTGTGTGAATTAAATTAGAACTTTTGAACTGACATTATTTATGTGATTCCACACTAGCCAAGCTTTTAGCAAGGAATTTCCAGAGCAGCTCAGTGATAAGAGAAAGTGCAGACAAACAATGGTCTTGCTATACTCCGAATAATTCAATTTCTTTCAAGGCAGCCTGTTGCTTCCATATGTGTATCCTGTCTCCCATTCTGGAAGCTCCTGAACACAAAAGAAAAGCTGCTCATATACTAGCTAGAGCCCAGTGTTATGCACCCAGTCAAGCCAAGAGTCTCAACAAACACCAGACAAAAGGCTGGGTGGAGAAAGGCCACAAAAACCTTGAAAGAAAAGCAATCCAATGTTCACTTCCAAACAGAAACAAATGTTTACCAATATCTGAGGTCAAGTGTCAAGTAGAAGGAGCCAGTCTCTTTTCAGTGGTGCCCTGTGATAGGACAAGGGGCAACAGGTACAAACTGGAACACAGAAAGTTCCACCTCAACATGAGGAAAATCTTTACTGTGAGGGTAACAGAATCTGCAACAGGACACCCAGAGAGGTTGTGGAGTCTCCTTCCCTGCAGAGATTCCAAACCTGCCTGACTCTGTTCCTGTGTGGCCTGCCCTGGGTGATCCTGCTCTGGCAGGGTGGTTGGACTCTATGATCTTCAGAGGTCCCTTCCAACCCCTACCATTCTACGATTCTATGAACAGAAGGATTCCTGTAAACTGGTAGAGAGATCTTAAAGCAATGGAGAAAGAACATCCTAGCAGCACTTTAAATGGATGATAAAGGGATAATGCTAGAAAAGGTTTCCCCCAGCTATGGGTTCTGGTACTAAGTGCAACAGCTAGGGGAAGTACCACAGACATTCAACTTGGTCCACATGCCCCAGGCTGTACCTTGAAGGAAGTGTAAAGGAATATGGTTCTGCAAGTCCAGAAACATACACATCCATGTGGCATTACACGCTGTAGTGGGGCTTTACTGGAACGAACTTAGCACATCACTCTGCACCCTGTTTCTATGTTTTGACTGACTGCTTTGCATATGTGCTTTATTACCCCATTTTTTTTCATATCCAGGCTATTGCAACACAGGGATTCTCCATTTTCTAAGCATTCTGGTGTAACTTTACTGATGGACTGTAGTCATTAGGCATTCTTCTGGCATGTGTGCTTTGCATTGTATAAGGAGTTACACCAATACAGCCACAGTTATAATAGGAATTTCTTTACCATAATTTGCTGTTAAGAGAATTACAAGCTATGGTAGCCAAAGTTTTGAGTGCAGATCTGACCTTAGGGACAGCCTGCAAGAACGCAGAAGGTAAGTATCTAAGATGGAACAAGTGTCCTACATACTCGCTGAGAAAAGGAGCAAGATGGCAGTTGGGGAGTGGAGACATGAATTCAGGCCTCTGTTCTACCTGTGTGCTGATATTGGACCGAAGTTCACCGCTCAACCATAGGATGGCAGCAGAGTCCTGAAACCGTGTGAATTCAGCAGCTCCCAATTTTCCTTTTCCCTCGACTCTATTGTATAAAGTGCAAGAGAAACTTGCAATTTTTACAATACTTTTAGAACTCTCCAAGACAATACTATTGGAATGTATTCTAAGTTCCTCAAACACGGTGCTAAAGCTTTGCCATAGCTGTAACTGGCTCCTCCACACAGAACACTCTTAAGGCTCAAAACACTCTTCTTTTGAAAAGTAAAATTTAAGTGCACAAACTTCATGTTTATTTGAGTTGCTATAAAATTTGGTGTGTCTCAGAAAAGTGTAAATTGGGCTGGCTGCTGTATTTTGAGACTGAAACTGCCTTTCCATCTCCCATTCCCCAAAGTCTCTCTCACATTAAAAAAAAACCCAACAAAAAACAAAAAACCCCAACAACTTTTTCCCTTAAATATTGTCAGATTTTACTTTTTTAAAATAATATAACCTTTTGATCAAACTCGGGTGGTTTCAGTCATAACTTTTAAACTCTATCTAGTATGCTGCAGGCACAAGCCTTTTGGAAAAGTACTATTTAACATTCAGGAAGGGTATCAGCTACACAAATACATCTTAATTCTCACAGATTACACTGCTCCATAAAGCAGATCATCTAAGGAAGCTACTGCCAGTATTTGCAAGGTTTAAACACTCCAGTACGGCCAGTAACCAGCCCTGAACAAAGGCAGCAACCAGCAAGGATCAGTCCGAATCTAAACTGAAAAGGAATCCATGTTGCTACGGTCCTTCCACTGAAGGAATTTATTTTGGAGTAATTCAATATGAAAACAGAAGGAAAAAAAAAAAAAATCAAGATACACTCAAAACTATTCTAGGAAAGAAAAGAAGCTGCAGGAAACAATACTGCAGTGATGACTCTTTGCCAGTGCCAGATTCTTTCCTGCCACAGATACGCCAGGAAAGACAGTTAATTTATACAATGTTCCTAAAGTCACAGGGTAGAAATGGCTGCAGCGAGAAACAATGAGATGTACAAGGATCACAGTCTGAGCCTTGTGGAAAACAAGGGTAAAGACACCTACTGGAAGACACACACAGTATGGGAATGGGACCTAGCTCAGGTACCACAGGAAAGCAGACAGCTCACTTCGTTACTGAATTTTGCCACCGTTTTTAAAAATGTGATTCTGTATGCTGCTTTTTTTTTAATCAGCCTTTTCAAAAATCAAATTATCACAATCTCATTATTGCCAGAGATTTAGACTATTAATTCACCTAATGTTTTGTTAGCAAAGCAGAATTAAACGAGTTGTTTTGAAGCTTAATAGAGTCTATTTGAATTAGAGTTGTAATCACAACTTCAAAGTAATTCTTACCCAACCCATTCTCAAAAACACTAGTTTGAAGAAATTTATCATTACAAAAGGAAGTTGCAAGAGCTAATAAAAAAAAAAAAAAGATGCAAGCATGTATACAAAGACTTACACTTCTGTTCCATGTCTCTCATCTCTTCTGGAGGAATTTTCATCTTATCAATATGTTCTTGCAAGACACTGGCCCATTTCTGTAAAGACTCCATAACAGTCCAAGGTCTAGACATATCTGCAACGAAGACTACAATGGTGTCTTGCAGGGATTCTGCAGAAACTGCAAACTTCAATAGCCCTTTATGGTATAAGTCTCCATCCAGAATCCAAACGTTACAGCGAGTATGATCTGAAAGGAAAAAGTACAGTCGTAACTCAACAGATGCCACTTTTTTGCATTGCTAGTCTATGAGTAAACAAATGCATACATTAGTGTCATAGAGAAGACCAAAGCCCAGCCACCAGCCAATCTTGCCTGTTTAAGATAGGTGCATGGGTAAATGTCTACATCACCTGGTAGATACTTTCATTTAACAAAATTTCCACATTTTTAAGGAAAAAAAAAAAGAATCTGCTCTTTGGCTTTTACTAAGGACAGCTGACACAACAAATTTCAGATACTGCACAACAGTCCTGAATTTGCAATATGTATACTCCAAGTAAAACCAGAATACATGTGGCACACATGTTAACTCCACATTCAAAAGGGGGTGGTTATAGCCGAGTCCAGCGGGGAAGCATTAGGTGTCCCTCAGACATGTAAGCTGGTTTAACAAACTAAACTAAAGACATCTCACAACAGAAATAAGCTGCAAACAAGATACAAGCAATAAGCAGCTTATGTTTCTAGCACAGGAGCAGGAGGAGCAAACACGGGATAAACGTACAACCCAACAAACTTTGCAGTTGTGCTACCTGCTTTTAATTCAACTAAGTTAACACTGGCTCCTACTTGCAAGCTCCTTACAGAATGAGTACTTGACAAAAGATTTGGTATTTTAGTTTTTGTGTTTCTCCCTCCCAGTGTTTTGATAGCAACTGGATGGTTTTTGTTGAAATACAAGGCAGGGAGGGTGTAGGAAAAATGAGCTGGGACTGACAGCTGGCATGAGAAGTTTTACTCCAGACCTGAACTTCATCAAGAGCGGAAAAAACTGAAAATAGAACATCATCCAAGAATGATATATCAGGTACTCAGAACAACCAATTCTGTCCAATTAAAAAAAATAAATAAAAATAATGGCATTATCCTCAGAACTTCCTCCTGAAAAGAAACAACTCTAATCTTCTAGACTCTTCCTAGTACCTCTTCCAAAGTATTGTTTATTCTACTACAGCTTTTCAGTAGGTCTCTGTAAGTGTTACATAGATGATAGATGAATTCTGAAACACAAGGATCAGCAAACCAATCACTGCAGAGCCCAGATTTTTAAAACAGCTACTGAGCTTCATAATTACTCTGCCTCACTACTATTTCCCTGCCCTGTGCTCTAAATCTTTTAAATTCTCAAAATAAGCCCAGTTGCTGTGCCTATCATAACTTTAGGAAAATGTCCCTCAGGATCAAAACCACAGGCTCTAGAAAAAGGCGAAAACTTAACTGAGGAAATTGGAAGGAGAGAAGAGAACAGAGATATACCTACTACCCTTCTAATCAGGTCTTAGAAAAAAATTACTGAACAGCCAAGTTGCAGACAGATTACATCAAGATGCTATACGTGGGCAGTCTCCATTTAGCATTTGTTATTCTCCTACTTAAGTACTATGAGGTTGTCATACGACATTCAAACATCAGTCATCCCACAAACAGGCCAAGGGTTATATTTTTAACTTAAAGATTTCTAACTTCCAGCTGCGCATCTCAGATCTATCCTTTGCAATAAACACTTATGACAACTGTTGTGTATCTAAGAAATGCACCTTCCCATATTCATCACTTCCCCTCTTCCCCCCCCACTTCAGGAAACTGTCTTAACTGATACATGAATCTAAAGCTATCGGAAGACCTTTAAGGACAGAGGGAAAGTCTGGTAAGTTTGGAAAAACAGAGAGAGAGTTTTAAAATGCTAACTTAAATCTAGCTATAGTCTATGGAAATTTACAGCTCTCATCAGCACTTTCACAGATTCTTCTCGGGTCCCGAGTGCTTTCCCCCCCACAAGAAAGACTTTCACACCTTAGCAAGTAACAAAAATTAATAAAGATCCTAATTCACTAATTCTAAGTCACTTTTTAAGCCAATATCTAAAGGTTACAAAGGTTTTGTTTGCTAAACACCTTTGTCCTACTTAAGGATTCCATTTCTGCCTAACATCTAGAATACAGACTGGAACTGGAAGAGAACTGGAACTAGAATGCAGTTGGAACTATCACTCAAATGAAATCAGTCTGCTGGAAAGACTGGAAGCCTAGCACTTACAATAAAATGTACATTAAAAAAAAAGATGAACATTGTATGAAAATCAAAGAACTTGCTCCTTTCTTACAGTAAAGTGGTATAGCATGTGATTTACATTTGTTACAAATATAAGACACACTTAAGAATTTAACACTGGTTGTTCACAATTTGGCAAGGACTTGATGGAAGATTCAACTTTGTCAGCACCACATCGAGCTCCTAGTCACATGATGTGAATGTTAACTGGACCTTTCATAGCAGCTATGACACAAGACACCAAAACAGAGCAAACAATTACCAGATCCTGTTGAAAAAGCAGGTGCTACTTAATAAGACTATTACAAAGCTGCTAAAGCTACATTGCTAATTCCTGTCAATATTTCATTATCCCTTTAGCCATGAAAAATATTTTCCAGCTTTGATGAATTTTTAAAGCAGATGGTTGATTCTGTGAACTGCAACCACAACTCCTAAGTTTATCCAAAAGGTGTAAATGGTATTTAGATACCCCTTTTCCAAGCTGGGAAGAGAAGCAAAACAGAGAAAAAATATTTTCAAGATAACTACTTTATAGATGTTCACAAAAAGACAATTTTCCTAATAGAAACCAGCATACCAGCAGCACTTGGCTCCATCTGGAACAACCAGTTCAACTGGAATATGTATATAGAATGACTGAGGCCAGTCCAAACCCGAGGCAAAGAACCCACAAGTACTCAATTTGGTTACAAGAAAGAACACAACAGGATGGCTCTACTTCACTGGTACATTTGGCACAGTCCAGACAACTGTACTGTATTTGTAATCTAAGGCAGTTCAACCTGAAGTTCTCTGTGGTGTTTATAATTGCCAGCTAACCCATACAGTACTGCTACAAAACCAGCCAATGTAGTTTGTCTCACTGTCTTGCTGTACATCCTCACTTCAACTCTGCCCCATCACTGCAAGAGACTCTGAAAGCTACTTCAGAAATACGTGTCTTTTAAGAAAATTACAGAGCCTCTCCTCTACCTCCTACGAGTTAAGATTCTCAGCTCTGAAAAGCAGACTAACCAGCACAGACACAAAACATCTGCTCATTACAAGTAAGGGAAAAAATTAAAACTGACCACACTCCCTGAGAAATTCCATTAACAGAGAACTCTTGAGCCTGATTTCCAAGGTCGTTTAATATCCTGAATTAACTTTACAGCTAGTGCTATAAGTGCTTTCATCCAGATGAACTATGGTGTCACATATGCAGAAGAAGCCACATACTCCAAGGATATTGTACCTAGGGCTACTGATCTAGGAGAATCTTCTCTCTCAGGATTGCTTCTCAGGCATCCCCAAAACTCCTCTTGAACAAATAAATGCCTTAGCCTAGGCAGAACTTGGGACATAACCCTAGGAAGGAGATGTTTCAGGCAGAGATTCAGTAGTAGACTTATTCTAACTTATCCCGAGATGTAGGGACCAAAGTACTGCAAGTTACATTGAACATCTAACAGAACTGAACCAGCTAATTATTAACAGTAGTGGATGGGTATCTTGCCATCCAAGATAGGAATCAGCCAGTCAAGGAACAAGCAGATGACACTGAAAACCAAAAAGTTAGCAGGCACCTCTATTAACCACTTCAAAAGAGGCGTTTTGTGTTTAACTTGCCTACAAAGAAAAAAAAAAAAAATTCGCTACTCGAATCTTTAGGGGAAAGGACAAAAGTAACTGTAAACTAAGGCATGCACCTAGCAATTTAGAGTAATCCTACTTCACATGTAGAAGGAACCAGATTCATATATCCTTTAAGGTGAAAGGGGTGGGGAAGCAGATGGGATAAGATTTCTGAAGGGAAGTGGGGGCGTAGATAATGACTCTGCACTATAACCAAAACATTTCTTCTGGACAGAATAACCTCTTCTGAAATGAAGAGGAAAAAGGCAAAGATGGCAAAGAAAACTTCTAGCACCTAGAAAAGCAGTTGAAAAGATGATCTCACTCTACTACAGAGTTTCAGTTACCAGTGCTGATTTTACACCTTGTAGTTTGCTAGTCTTGAATAGGTTGAGCTATAATAAAAAGCAGACACCCTCAAAAATGAGTATATGCTGGTATGCTCCTGAATGCCTACCCTGAGTTTCTTTATGGCTTCCAAGAATTGTGAGTCAATTATAAAGGCTTTTTTCCAAAATCTGTATCTGAGCATACACACATCTAAAGCACAAAAAGAGTTTAATGAAACAAACTCAAACGTGTCCTAGAGAAGGAAGTGTTATCTTTGTCTGCTGGGAGGTCCTGACCCACTTTGCTATTTATTTTGCTTGCTGATGACACTAATGAGACAGAAAGGAAAAAGGCACGTATTATTACATCCTAACACATCCATTAAAGGGATGCATGAAGACCTGAATTCTACAGCTGAGTCTGGTAGTCAGAAAGGTCCCTTTTTTCCCTGCTAGTGCTGCCTGAGTTCTTACAACAGGCTTCTCCTAATCACCTCAAACACTTATCACATCCAGATACTCAGGCATAGCCCCAAAAATATTTCAAAAGTAGGAACATACTTGAGGGTTGACAGCACCAGCAAAAATAGCACACCAAAATTTTTTCTGCTTACAGTACCATCTCCTTTGATGTTGCAAGAAGCCTGATGTGACAGGCTGTCTTAACACTCCTAATCATAGGGGTTTTTCCCCCCTAAAGTATTTATACAGTACTAAAGAAGATTGTGCATGGTGAGAAAGCATTTACACCAAGAACCTCAAAAAACCAAGAATGACTCAGCACTTAAAATTACAGAACAAAAGGTTTTTAGGAACTGCAAGATGAGATGGCCACCGAAGACACGGGCAATGCGCTCATCTTTTCATTGTGCCTAACTTAGTATCCAAAGACACTGTACTACCATGTGAGCACAGGCCCAATCTCCGTAACAACCATCCACATGTGGTATTTAATCACTCGTGCAAGCCTCCAATACATTACCAGTTCCAAAATACCATTACACGATCCTCCCGGATTATTTATTTTCAGGAACATGAATGAAACACCATCATTGCTTCTCTCTTCTGAACTGAAAACTCAGAGGGAAGTCATGAATAGGAAGACTGTTGTTTCCCGTTTTTGAAGAGGTCCATCAGTTCGCCCAAATTAAGACAAGCAAAGGCAGATTTAGAAGCAATGACAATGAACTCACCCTCCGTCTCTTCCTATCTCTAACCTTCCTAAAAATAGTATTCTGATCATTAGACCTGCTTTTGAACAGTCTCTCATCATCATCTCCCTCATATACAGCAGAGAACTGCAAATGTCAACAGCAACAGACAAGGGGCAAAGGAACAACCTCCCACCTGAGAAAAAAGAAATAATAATTCTAATTCCAGTTCTGTTCTTCACTCATTCAATTATAACAAAACATCTGTTATAGTTAACCAAAATTCCATACACAACCCCAAAAAGAAAGCACCAAAGCCCCACACTCAGAAATCAATACTGAGAATTAAGTTCTCATGGATGTATCACTTACTTCCTGTACTTATCAAGTAGTCATATTAAATGACAATATATCTGCTAGTAAGTAAACACCAGCAAATATATCTCCCCTAAAAGTAAATGGATCCCCAGAGGTGCTCAAGTGTACTTTTTCCTCATACAGAGGTCAAGCTGGAAGAAGGGCAAGAGGAAGAATGTATACCAAATGTAAAAATGCATTTCAGTTATAAAAAATGGATATAGCTTTTAAAACATAAAACTATGATGGAACCAGTGACTTGAGTGGAACCCGATACACTAATGAAGCCATAGTTATTAAAAAAAGCATGTCAGTGACTTAATTATAGTAAAGAGATTACATATAAAATGAACTTACCATCTCTGTCTTCATCGTGAATATTTAGGTACAAGTATTCCAGCCCTCTTCCTTTCTTGCCATGCTCTGCTCCCTGTATTTTAGCCATGAGTGTGGTTTTACCTGAACCATCATCACCTGCCAGTAAGTTTTTACAGGAAAAAGAGACACTTTCAGAATTAAATTTAACTTAACAGAAAAGATTTTTCAAAACATCTTTAAGTAACCAGAAACATCCTTGCACGTTTTTAGACCATACTTACTCGCTGTTGCTTTCAAGTATTCTAGCTAAATCTAGCACTTCGTTATTTTCTGTTACATTCCATTTATTTAAATATGTTATAAATCTAACAGCGTAAAGCAAAAACAAAGCAAATCTACAAGCCTGAAGACAGTAACACCATTGATCATATTACATAACCTAATTCTAACAAACTGATGTGTCAGTTTGTTCACGATTGCTTTAAAAACGTTCTGTTTCTACAAAGAAACCAAAACAAAACAACCACCCACCTGCTTGCTTATGTTACTTACCAAAAACAAGAATATTCTTGCCCGATGGCAATTTAGATCTTGACCGGGTAGAAACTTCACTTAGTATTGAGGACCTAGAAAAACAGCATCGTTCTTGTTAGACCAACATGCACAGGGATGCACGCACATAGACACACACACCCACTAACGCAACCCCTGCACTGCCCATCTGACAGCACTGATGAGCTCAGCAGATCTGCACGGACCAATCCAGTTACATCCATTCTATTTACAAACTGGGTATGATGTTACAGCTGAAGACTCCAGTCCACTTTAAAAGACTGAGAGTACATCACCTTTCTGAGAAAAGCTTTTGTAATTTCTAAACCACGTGCATTAACATTTCAGGTTTTTTCCCCCCTTAGAAGTCATGCTGCTGTAAAACATTACTTTTTACTGATGACTAACTCTTCCCACAGCCAATTACTTAATTTTCCAGGCAATTTTTTCTGCCATTATTAGTGTTTTCTAAAGCATTACTCGGCGATAAGCGACGGGAAGACCAGAGATAGAGCCTCCTGGAGCTCATCCCGCACTCCTCCCGCAGAGTCGGGCTCCGCACCCCTGCCCTCCCTCAGCCTTGCAGCGATGCTGGCCTCACCCGTGCGGGGCT
>JAAGNO010018810.1:0-19061 GCA_033439905.1 Ceryle rudis | reverse complement strand
TATGTAATTTAAAAAGGAGGGTCAGAAATGGTGTCCACACACACAAGGGAACCTTTCCCATTTCAGCATAACACTGAACTCTGTATTATCTAACATTCACTCACAACTTCTTGTTTCACCCCTTCTTTATTAATCCAGATGATCCTCCATCACATGCAAAAAAAAAGTCAAAGGCCAAAAAACTGAAAATGAAAAAATAAACAAAAAAATCACATACACTTCTGATAATTAATTGTACAGCTACAGCTAAAGAAAGCTGTGTGGTTGATTTAATCTCGTATTCTGTGTACACTGTGTTTTAACCTGATGTGTCGCTCAGTGGAAGTTGCCCTTGTACCCCTTCTCCTTAGTTAGTAAGCACTGATGAAATCACATTATAAAAGCTTGCAAGGAGAAATGGGGATTTTTTATTGATCATTCAGAAATCTAAAGGTTTGAACTATGTCTATTCTTCAAAGATTTGCCAGAGCAGTTGTGGTATATAGGATTGTTAATAAATTAAGATTGTACTCCTAAATTAGAGCAGCTACTGCCTGCAACCTCTTTCAGCTCCAAATCCATGAACTGTTTTAAGTTATACTGACATGAACTCTTTTGCAGTCATATACTCTATTATGTTGTCTATTGTGTACCAATTCCCCCAACCCCCACTTGTCTTGGCTGAGGGACAGGAGCAGTGTCTCTCAAAAGAGGCTTAGCTGGCATAGCTTGACAGTGTGAAGCCAAAATAAACTTTGGATTTCTTTCGTAGCTTCAAATGGTCAGAGAGTTTAGTCTACCAGTTTAAATTAGACATCTTACATTTAGACAGCTAAATTCAGGTAAATGTTAGCCTCTATGTTCTGGAACAAGAGGTATTTCTTTTCAGTATGGATGTAGCATACATGTTAAAATAAAACAAAACCAAACAAACAAAAGAAAACAAACAAACAAAAAAAAGGGTTTACTGAGATATAACCAGGCATTACCCTTGTAATGAGAAATATAATTTTGGCACCTCATATTCAAAACCTGGATTTAAGTGGTGATTTTTTCTTGTTCTATGTTTTTTCCCCAATATGAGGCCATCAATAGGTTCTGGTTTTGTCCTTTAGAAAAGACATTTAACTTTTTTTAGAGAGTTGTTTAGAGGCTCATACTGCTGGTGAGAGGACAAACACAGGCAATGCTTTTAAGAAGGTGAGGGTTTGGTAAAGCTCAAAACTGCAGGATCCAGTCAGACCTTTTCCCTTCTGGCCTTGTCTCACTTCATTTTCTTATCCTTCTCTCCTACTTCATAGATATCTTTTGAGCTTTCTGCATAAGTTCTTTGGGATCTGTTAAAAATACTAACCCCCTTTAGTAAAAATTCACTTTCTTATCAATGGTGAGACTAAAATGTGTCTGACACATTCACAACTTTTAGTAAGAAAGGAGTCAAACCGATGCTTTTAAACACACCCTCCCTCAATACTTTAGGATTCAAACTTACATGTGGCCCTTGTATTAGTTTTACAGAAACTTAGTGTCTTTCATATTTACGTTTTTCAGGAAATTCAAGAGAGAGACTTTATCTAGCCATTCGCTGTCTTTGATGTTAGACTGTTTCCTCAGTAAGCTTAAACAATACCTCTAGTTGGTAAGAAGCTCAAGTAATTCTTGACTCAATTATAGGATTGTTTTACAGACTTATTTAATTTTCCACAGAGTATCAGACAGGAAGTTGAATATAGTGTAACAAAGGCTTGCCTATAGGCTGGACAAAATGCAGTAATTTATCATTTATTTCACATCCACTTACAAAATCGTTATCATATGCCAAAGAAGATTTTTAGAAAACTACCTTCTGTGTTTGAGGACCTTGTTACATTTCAGCTGAATCCTTCTACCTATTTCACAGATAAACTTATTTTTATTTTTCTCAGCAGTGGCATGTGAAATAGCGTTATATTCCATTCCTCACAGATATTGAAATAGTGCCCTCTCAACAAATAAGCTATTGCCTCCTTTTCCTTAGGTGTAAATGCACACACACACAGAGCTCCTTCTATTCACTTAGATTTGGCCTTTCTCCTAAGACTGACTAACTCTGCCTGACAGTCCCCTAAATAGATTGCCCGGAGAACCTGTTTAAGGCCCTACTGAGGCAGTACAACTCATTATACTAACAGAGAATAAATATGAGAAGAGTTATAGTCACAAAATCATGACAATACACTTATGTATTGTCATTCCCACACTCTGGCGCTTACATTCCAGGAAAAGCTTACCACGGTTTGCTTTCTAGAAAGTCTCAATAAAATTACCTGGGGCACAAAGGAGCCAGGTGTGTCCTATAGGGCCCTCCTCACACTGAATGGACTGTGTGGCAGAAAATAGATTGGAAGATACTTATTGAAAGATACCTACAGTAGCTGCAAGACTTAGTTTAGCAGATGTAAATCTATCTGGGCCATGGTAGGATTTGGGAAGTAGAGTTCAGAAAATAGGAAAGATTGCTGGAGAATAAATTACCACTCTCAACAAAAGCTGAAAGCAAGCATAAGAGAAGTTTCTCACCATGTGCAAACCTTGGGAAACTTCTCTACAGACCTTCCCAGGGAGGTTTTGTAATCACCTAGTAGGTATTAAATTGTCACAAGTTTTGGTACAGCTAAATTTCGCAACCACTGTTCCATAGGACTTAATGCCTGAATAGAGATAGAAACACACACAAACCAGGTCAGTCATTTTCTCCTATCAAAATCTTACTGGAAAAAAATTGTAAGATGTGGGGAGTTCACATTAACTTCACCAATCTGTGCAGTGAATATATACTTTTCTGTTAATACAGGGGAAAAAAATATATATATAGGCAATGTTTTCCTCTATTTTTTAAAGGGAACTAGGAAATATTTCAGACAGTGTCCTGAAAACATATTTATTCTCAATCTTTTTCTAGATCATTCACCTTCTAGTTTTCAGAAGCTAGTGGTCCCAAAAGTCCTTCATGTAAAATATTTCTTTCATGCCACATACAGAGTAGAAGGGGCAAAATCCCCAAGTTGGCAAGCTGAAGATGGACCATTTGAGCAGCTGTAAAAACCAAAAACTTAAATTTTCATTCAACATACTAGGACAGATCATTTTCTTTGGAAGTATGTCCTACTAAATCAAGATGTCTGGTAGACTCATGACCAAATTAATACATTTAGTAAACCTTCGGAATGTTCAGAAAGTTCTCACGTAAGAACAAGAGAAGTGAATCTCAGTGTCTTAGCCAACTTTTTATGTCTGCATAGAAACTTCTGCAGATGAGCTGTCACTGTTAGGAGTATTCAGAGCTTTATAAGAAATGTTACTAGTTCCAAAACAGACGTATGAGTGTAGTATATTGTCACTGCAAAATTATTTTAAATTGTTCTACAGAAAAACACTGGTACAAGATAATATAATAAACCCTATTTTCTCAGCAATTGCCATCACGATAACAAAACAGCATTTGTTTGCTTTTTGTGGATGAAAAGTGTGACATGAAATTATGACTGTTTAGAAAATGTTACAGGAAGTATCTTCTGTTTTCCTCCACAAAAGAAAAAGATAGGGAGGGAATGCAAAAGTATGTCAATGTCAAACTTCACACATTTATGATTGTTTTTTGGCATGAAGGTGATTATATTGTGAAGAGGTATCAACATATCTTAGAATGACAGAATGGTAGGGGTTGGAAGGGACCTCTGGAGAACAGCTAGTCCGACTCCTCTGCCAAAGAAGGTTCACCTAGATCAGGTTGCACAGGATGACATCTAGGTGGGTTTTGAAAGTCTCCAGAGAAGGAGATTCCACAACCTCTCTAAGGAGCCTGTTCCAGTGCTGCATCAACCTCAATGGAAGATTTTAAGGCAAAAGCTCTCTTATATTAGTAAGTTTACAAAGCAGTATTTTTTGTGTGTTTTCTAAGAATGGAATTTACACATTACATTTTCTAGCTACTACTGGACAGGGAATAAGGGCATTGCTGTATCAGAAATGGTATGGCCAGCTGGATTAGGGAAGTGATCATGCCCATGTACTCAGCACCAGTGAGGCCACACCTTGAGTACTGTTTTGACTTCTGTGCCACTCACCACAAGAAAGACATTGAGTTGCCAGAAAAAGTTTGGAGAAGTTGGTGAACAGTCTGAAGAAGTCCTCTGAGGAGAGGCTGAGGGAGTTGGGATATTTAGTTTGGAGAAGAGGAGGCTGAGGGGAGACCTTGTAAATCTCTCTACAGCTACCTGAAAGGAGGTTGTAGTGAGGTGGGTGCGGCCTCTTCTCTCAAGGAAATAATGATAGAACTAGAGGAAATCGCCTGAAGTTGTGGCAGGGGAGGTTTAGACTGGATATAGGAAGAATTTTTTTACCAAAAGAGTAGTCAGTGCTGGAATGGGCTGCCAAGGGAGGTGGTGGAGTCACCATACCTGAAGGTATTAAAAAAATGTTTGAGGTATTCAAAAAACATTCACTTCAGGGCATGCTCTAATGGGATGGTGAGGTGGGTTTTTTTGATGGTGGTGGTGGTTGTAGAGTTTTGTTTGTTTGTTTGTGGTTTTCTTTGTTGTTTTTGTTTGGTTTGGTTGGTTGATTGGCTTGGTTTGTTTTTTGGGAGGGTGTGTTGTCTGAGGAGGTTTTTTTGTTGACATTAGGACACAGTGTGACAATTCTGTGATTCTGTGGGAGGGAAAAAAGCAATCTTGAACTATTTAAACAGTTTCAGAGAGAGATTAAATCAACAGACAGAATGTGAGTTTCTTGTCTCAAAGCAAATAACTCACACTGCTTGGCACTTTTAGGAAAATTGAGATTTGATCATTCATGTAAGACTTTTCATAAAAATTCCTTTATGGAAGTTACTGCTAGTAAAAATACTATGTTTTGTAATTGTTTAATGTTTGTGTGATCAAGTTGTCTAACCAAAGAAAACAAAATCCATTGAAGAAGTTTGGAGCAGATAGCTCTCAACAATCTGCTTATGTTGCAATATAAATTCTCAACATAAGAAATTCCCTGATGTTTTCTCTGAAGCGGAAGATATAAAATGTTCCTTTGTAAATATAGAAAAGACATAAATAAGATATATAAAATTACTATTTTAATGAAATTGAAGCAAATTTACACATATAAAATTAATGTACATCTAGTAACTTAAGATTTAAAATTCTTTTATACATAAATGTATTTAATTTCTACTGCATCATTATAACATCTGATCATCAAATAAATATTATAGGTTCAAATATTTCAAACACACCATACTAAACATGATTTTTTAAAAATTATTTTTTTTCTTGTGTGTGTGTACAGCATATTATTTCTTATGCTGAAAAAAAGCCCAGCCTGTAAAATTCCAAATTACAGCGGTACAGAAAAAATGATTGCCATGACTTGAAGTCATAATTATTTTATAAATAAGTTTTATAAGCTGTTGTTCTATTACCATTCCTCATCTACTTTATAAATTATAAGTGATGTTGATGTCAATTAATATTTCATGTGATAGACAGGTTTTAACAATTGGGGAAATTCTCCCTTATTCAATGTTCCTTCCTTCTCCCCCACACCTCCTCTCCAAGTCTGGCATAAAACCGGTAAATTAGTTACATGAACTATAAGTAGTGACTTAAGTAGCAAAATATGTAGTTCAAACTAGGAATACTGTGATTAACATGAATGGCTCAGTATGTTTCAGTAACCAAGATAGTCTCTTTTTGCTGTTACCTTAACAGAAAAAATAAATTAGATTTTTATATGTGGCATGATTAAGAGTAAGAAGATACTTCACCCATATCAAAATATCTCCATAGAAATGAAACACTGGGGTTTGTTCAGATAGTTTCCCGGTGACCATAATTACTTTTCAAGATTATACTTTGTCATTTTTTCCTGGTGCAAGAATAAGTGCCAAATCAATAACAGGAATAGACAGTAGTCTTTGAAAGAAACTTGAGCAATTACATTTTTCTAGAACAAAAAGAATAAAATTATTAACAAAGGTCAACAAATTGTTAATACTTTCCTTTGTGTAGAAACACTTGTCTCCTACTGTTGTTGATCCAAAGCACACTCTGGGCCATGTGCAGATTTATTTCAGAAACAGCGGCCCCAGTCACAGATGGATATAAAAAGAACATGGCAAAAATAGGTATACTGCGACAGAGTTTTCCAATACCAAATTTAATAGTATCTCATTGCTGGCAGAAGTTAAATTAATCTGATACTATCATCATGGACATATTCCTTTAGTCTGTGAACATTAAACTGCTGCCATTTGCTTGGATAGCAATGCTTTAGATTGTTTTCTCCTTATCCTGCTCTCCTGTGCTGTAAAAATGTTGAAATCTACTCAGAAAAGATAGTAAGGAATGGATCTTTTTAAAATCATACCAAAAAAAATCATTAAATATTCACTTTAGAGAAGTTGCTGGCATATCCAGACATTTCAACAAGTGGTAAGAACAAACTAGCCCTGTCAAGTGACTAATCTAAAGTCTTGGCAAGTTTTATCTAAACCAGGTTCAGCAGTTGGACTCAATGGTCTTAACGGTGTTTTCAAACCTAAATTATTATTTGATTTTATGATCCTGTGACACTAAGGAAATAGTTTTCTAAAGTTCCTTTTCAAAAATATTGAAACATTAGGAGAGTCTATATTGAAAGCCTTAAACAGAAAAAAATATTTTTTTGCCACATCTCAGGAGCACATCAGTTATCTTTCTTTATATCCCATTCTCCTTCTGCCTTGACCTGTGTAGTAGTCTTATAGTAGATTTTGGCACCCCTCCTCCGTGTGGTCCAAATCATGCCATAACAGGGTTTCAATGGCACAAAGGTAAATTTAACATAAAAACAATATGTGATTGTTCCAGCCATTGACCAATGGTGCCGTGTAAGAGTTTGTTACAACATACAAATAAATTCCATTTATTTATTTATTTATTTATTTATTTTTAATGAAGCTTAACTAATGACAGCATTCTTTTGTGTTCACACCTCCCTGAGTAACCCTAAACTCAGAGGAGCATTCAGCCTGGTCATTTTTCTGTTTTCCAGTGTACAGCAGCCATATAGACTGATTTTCTTCATATTATCTAGAAAACAAATAAAATCTCTCTCTCTATAAAACATATTGCTTTCTTAAATCCCCATTGGTGCTGCATGCCTGCACGTCAGTGGAAGAGACAATGTCAAAGAATTACATTACTGAAGAAACCTGTGGTAAGGATGACCTCACACTCCCCAAGGAAGGACCTGTCTCAGAATCAAGGAAAGTAATAGAAGCACAATCGCTGCTGATCAGGCGATAAGAAGCCTCTGGGATGTTAGTGTCTAGTGGCTGCCCACAGGGCACAGGGCGAGCCAACAGTGATTGTGGGCGCCGCGGGGAGTGCCATAGCCGTTTGCAGCTCGTTGGGCAGTTACAGCTGCTGTTTGCAGCTTGGGCAGGGCGCTGAGCTTCTGCCAGTTCACAGTGAGGAAGAATGTGGGACATTTATGTATAAATGTGGGGGCTTTTTAGTCTGGAGAAGACTGAAAGGGGATCTAATTAATGTGTGTAAATATATGAGGGTTGGGTTTCAAGAAGAACTTGTGCCCTGCGATAGGACAAGGGGCAATGGATGAATGCTAGAGCACAGGAAGTTCCACCTCAACATGGGGAAGAACTTCTGTGCTGTAAGGGTTATAGAGCACTGGAACAGGCTCCCCAGAGAGGTTGTCTCCTTCTCTGGAGACTTTCAACACCCGTCTGGATGCGTTTCTGTGTAACCTGCCCTAGATTCTATGGTCCTGCTCTGGCAGGGGGGTTGGACTCATTCTCCTGAGGTCCTTTTCAACCCCTAGCATTCTATGATTCTAAGAGTGACTCATGAGGAATATTATCAGAACATGTTGACTGAAAGGCTGCTTTATTTTTTTCCAACTTTTCTCATTCATGAACTGTTAGGAGGCAAAATTCCTCTTTCTTGCTTGCTTTTTTTTTTTTTTTAAACTGGTTGTTGTTGTTTTACTGTTTGATCAAGTTCAGCTACAGAAGAGTTAAGGCAGAGGATGAGGATTTATTTTTAATTCAAATTCAAAATTTATAATTCAAATGCAAAAATCAGGAAAGCAGAAGAAACATCATTAAAAATGAGACTGACAAGTTCAGTTGCTGTAACATGGAAGTTCTGTGCCCTGTGAAACACGCTGTCCTATGCTGCCCCTCTGGAAAGTTCCACAGGCTGAGTACAAAATGGTGCACATCTCTCCAAGATCCTGTGTCAGCTTCATGCAGATGTATGGTTAAGGTATAGTAAACAGTATTGTGGTTAAGAATATATAGAGAAAAATCCTGTCCTAGATCCCAGTGGCAATAATGATAATTTAATTTATTTAACTACCATTTACTTTTAAATGTAAACATTGGACTGTAGAAGCTTAGATACGTGTATCTATGGATGTCTCCCACAGTTGGGGCTCTATTCAATTCCCAAAGCATAGGCAACCAGTATCACTTGAGGTGGTATAGGAGAGGCACTGATAGGTAACTGATGGGGTGTATCACAGACCTGTGCTTTTCAGGAGTGGCTGAAGGAGGCTGTGCAGGATTTGCTGTCTACTTCTTGCACAAGTCTGCAGTATGCCTGCATTCATTTTTACTTAGTCAGACCACCAATCTGAATATAAATGCCCAAATGGAAGGACACAAATCATTGATAATACCACGCTGTCCTTTCAAAAATATTTTCTCATAATGAAATAAAAAAAAAATATAGATTTTTTTTAGAACTTTATGGCATGTCCTGATTAGAAAATGTTTATTTTTTTCCTTTGTATAAAGGAAGATTTCAGTAGATTTACTTATATATATGTTTAAAACAAGCTACAAAAATATTTTTATCATTCTTTGTAGATTTCCATAGTGTGGTTTAATGATTAGTAAATACAACTCAAGACACAAGCTTAACTTAGAAACATAGAAATGTCTGGGTTGGAAGGGACCTCTAGAGATCATCTAGTCCAACCCCCAACTTGGTCCAGGCTATGTCTCAAAATTGCACATGGTAGTCCATCTTGTTAAATAATTTTTTTTTTTTTTTATGTTCCTAAAAAAGCCACAATTTTCTAATGCAGTCTGTTTCTTAAATTGATGTAGATTTTGTTTTAGTTCTCTGCAGAATACTGTTGTAAACCAGACTGAGAAAAGGCTGGCTTCTGGAAGTTGACTGAGAAAATGGTATATACTGATAGTGCTGTGAAATGATTTTTTTCATTGGTGCACATCAGCCTTTCCAAAGGTAACTGCTTTTACCTTTTGAATCACATACAAAAACCCTTAAAGTGTCTGAGATGCACAAAAATGCATCACATGACTTGGAAAGCTGAAGGCATGAAGATGTCTGAGAGAGATTTCTAGGTGCACTGTGACAGTAGCCCTTGAACCTGAGTGCTTTCAGGTTGTATAGAACTGAGCTGCTTGGGCAGGTTGCAGCTAAATACCCTGGAGCATTAAAAGGTATTAGTCACTGCTGCTTCCCTTCTTGTCACAGCAGAAGATCTGGATGGCCCAGAAGTCCCCATACCAGCCAAAAGAATGCAATTAAAAATCTCATGAGGTGGATGTGACTTAAGAGCCACAGTTTGGTGTCCTTTATGCAGCATGGAAGAACATAGCACTTGCAAATTTCCAAATGGCATAGAATACCTGAATGTCTTCATTACTGCTTTCTCACATGGTCTACATTTTCAACCAGAACAACATTTCTTGCTTCAGTCTTTTATATCTTAGCAAATTTTGTGGAAAATAATAACAGATACTTTTTCTTTATGTTATGCTAAATTATAGTTTAATTATCTATTTCATAATCTATGATGTAAAATAGTGCTTCAATAATGAAAAATGTTAGAATGCTACTGTAAAATAAAGGTATTCAGGAAAACAAATAGATCAGCCTCACTTTCAGTACTACAGCTGAAGGTTAATCTTATTCTGGTCATTTTTGCAGGTAATACAGCATGCTTGCTTTAAAAATTTCATCACGTAGCACACTCCTTCACATGTATCTAAAAATAAGAAGGAATAGCACTATGTGCACATGGAAAAAAAAAACAAAAACAACTAACAAAACAAACAAAAGAACCCCAAGCATTTCTGTGTTTTCCTCAAAGTGAAAATATTTTATGTCATGTTCACAGAAGTAAAGACAGGAGTTTTCAACAATCATATTGTTCCATCAGGATGAAAAAACAACAACAACAAAAACCAAAAAAAAAAAAAAAAAACCAAAACCAAACCAAACCAAAACAAAAAAAAAAAAAAAAAAAAAAAAACCAACAAATGTGCTGGTCTCTTTTCAGTGTGATAGCCTGTGATGCAGGCTATGGTTGCAGCCTATTCATCATCTTCCGGAGTTATTAGGGAAGTAGTTTAAGAAAAAAAAGCAGAAGCCACTATGAAGATCTGAATTGCTCCCATACAAATAGAACAATATTACGTCTCTTATTCCATCCTTTGTCAAACACCTGGCAGCCACTTCAGGCTGTGTATGAACGGTACAGGCATGGATCAGTTTTATACCACATATGATATAGATCCAGTATATTTCTTGTATGAACTGACACAAAGTTAGTTAAAAGACTGGAGCTTCTCTCATAAGGAAAGAGGTTGGAATTGTTCAGCATGGAGAAAAGAAGGCTCAAGGGCATCTTATCCAGGTACGTAAATACCTAATAGGATAAGTAAAGAAGATATAGAGAGACTCTGCTCAGTGGTGTTCAGTAGTGAAAATAAATAATCAGAAACTGAAATACAGGAAATTGTGTCTGAAAATAAAAAAATGGCACAGGCTGTCCAGAGAGGTTGTGGACTTTTCATGCTTGGAGATAATTCAAAACTCAACTGGATATGGTAACCTACTCTACAAGACCCTGCTCTTATCTGGGGGGTTGGACTAGATCTCTACAGGTCCCATCCCACCTCAGTCATTCTGTGATTGTAATATATTTACAAGATGTAATATATTTAGAAAAGCAAGCTGGTTTCAAGGCCTAGTTTATACAATGTCAGCAGTATTGTGTTAATCACCAGCTGCAGAACTAAGTATCAGATCTTTGGGGTGGGGGAGTGGATGCAGGAAGGGGGCAGTCTTTCAGAGTTTCCAGACAGGGTCCTGTGAGCCTCTAATTGAAAGACAGCACTAGTGTATGATTAGAGCTGCATATACTTTTTTCTTCCTCCCTCCCTCCAGTGGCATGAACTTTAGTAAGACCAAATGTCACATTCTGCACCTAGGATGGGTAATTCCTGGCACAAGTTTAAATGGGAGGTGGAGTGACTGGAGCGCAGCCCCGAAGAAAGAGAGCTGGGGTTGCTGGTTGACAGCAGGCTCAGGAGGAGTCAGCAGTGTGCCCTGGCAGCCAGGAGGGCAAACTGCATCTCAGGGTGCATCGAACACAGTACAAACAGCCACTCAAAAAAGGTGATTATCCCACTGTATTCAGCATTGGTGCAGCCTCATCCTGAGGCCTCACAATTTAAGTGGCAGTTCTGGGCCCCACAGTTTAAGAAGGATGTGGAGATGTCTCAGGGGAAAATATGTGATGTGGTTATGATTTAGCAGCAATTCAAAATTTATTAATAGTGCAAAGTATATCAAAAGGTTGCATTTTATCAGCACTTTAATCATTACCCAGTTTAAACTTAACAACATGATTTAGTAGAATGTATTATAATCAGAACAGTGACTTAACTATAGATTTGATAATGACAAGATTCTCACTAACTTACTATAAGGTAACCTAAATTAAAATATATATATGCATGTATATGCATAGATATAACCGCAAACCATATAAACACATAGAAATTTGGCTCCAGTGCAATATATAAACTTAGATTTATAAAAGCAAATGTGTACATTCAAACACATAGATAGGTAGGGAGGTGAATGAAAGAAGAGCAAATACAATGCTTCAGCATTCTCAACAGATGATAACTGAGTCAAGAGAAGTATGACTTCAACCTGGCCTTTTTGCAGTTCATGCCTGAAAGACGAGTCACTCAGGGGAGATGCAGGACACAGACCCCAGTGATCCAGGAGAGCTCAGAGGGTCCTGCTTTAGTAATGCAGTTCATAGGATCTAAAAGAATTGATTTTCGTAAGGTATTTTTCCACTCCAGCCCACCTTGGATGTCAAAACATTCTGATCTATTCTGCTAGTTGTGCAGATCCAAAACTTGCTGACTTCTGAAATTTGATATCACCCTCCCTGTTGGCCACGACCCAGCTATAGATGTACTAGGCTATCAGGAGGTGATTGATTGCCAAGCAATAGGGAAAGCAGTACTATGCCCAGCACACCAAGGAGGTGCCTTAACCTTCTGCTCCAGTGTCTTTCAGAATCCATGCCTGGGTTACAATAAGTTGGTCTGTGGCCATGACAGGAAGGAATTGCACCAGGCCTTGAGTGACAGAGGGCCCATACCACCATGGGAGGTACTTGAATGTGTCCAAAGGAGGGAAACAAAGCTGGTGAAAGGGCTAGAAGGAATGTCCTGTAAGGAGCACCTAAGGACTGTGGATTTGTCTAGTTTGAGAAAAGGAGTCTGAGGGGAAATATTGTTCTCTACAGCTTCCTGAGGAGGGGAAGTCAAGAGGGAGGTGCTGAGCTCTTATCCCTGAAATCCCTTGATAGGATGTGTGGAAATGGTTCAGAGCTGCATCAGGGAAGATTCAGACCCTGCATTACGAAGCATTTATTTACTGAGAGGGTGGTAAAATACTGGAACAGGCTTCCTAGCAAGGTGGTCAATGTCCCAAGCCCATTGGTGTTTAAGCAGCATTTGGATAATGCCCTTAATAACATGCTTTAACTTTTGTTCAGCCATTAACTGGTCAAGCAATTGGACTAGATGATCATTGTACGCCCCTTCCAAATGAAATATTCTATTTTGTTTTATTTTTTAAATTGTATTGTTTTATTTTACTCTATTCTGTTCTGTTCTGTTCTATTCTGTTCGTGTCTTGATTTTCCATAGGTAAGAATTACCATCTAATTTGTAAGGCAGACTGATGGAATAGGTTGTTTGTGATATGAAAAGTTAATCAATCAAGATTTCAAACAAACAATTTATGTTATCTTTTTGTAAAAATTAAGAGAGGGAAAAAAAATAGTCCAACTAACAAGAGAACTGTTTTGTCTCATGTGAATGGCCAATATAAGAAGGCATAGACACAGATATATGCACATATATCCAATACAAAAAATATAGAAAGATCGCATAACCCTTATAACCTCAGCAAATGGGCTTCCATAAAATGACCTCCGAAAACACAACTCTACTTTTACGTTTATACAAATGTTTCAATGTTTACATAAATACAAAGTTTAGCTTTTTTCTAAGTGTGACTTTCAAGTCTATGAGATTTTGTTCTTAACAAATGATATGATGTGTAAGTAAAGAAGACAGACCTTTAATGGAAAGCTAAAAAAATTCAAGAATGGTTTTGCCTAGAGCAATTCATAAATATGGAAACCAAATTTTCCACCTAATTGTACCTTGTCAACCAATTTCCTTCTGATGTCATAAACAGAGCTAATAAGTTTTTAAAAGAAGATGGTGTTTTCTCAAATCTACGCAAGAAAATTATCTCTTCTTTGGGTAACAGTCCTCAGGGAGACAAATAAGGAGTTCCTACATTATTACTTAGAAATTTTCCACCACCAGCAGTTTACAAATGTAAATGTAATTTCAGATAAATATCCCTTTAGAATGTCACACTGAAAATATTTAAATCAAATATCTCAATTTTTATTTTATTTTTCCCTCCTTTGACATTTTCATTTATGATCTTCATTATGATCTATGACTGAAATTCCCACATGGAGATTCTGTAACAGTGAGTTGAACACATTGTTATAAAGATGGTTAGGACTTCCATCAATCACCTTGTTGCAAAAAAGCACATTACCTTATCTGCACAGAGACTTGCTGTACAGTAACTCAGCCACCCAGGAAAATGATTCCCAGCTATGCTGGCTATGCACACAGGCAAAGCCCTGATGACTAGCTAGACCAACATTGTAACTATTATAGAATCATAGAATGGTAGGGGTTGGAAGGGACCTTTGGAGATCATTGATTCCGACCCTCCTGACAGAGCAGGATCACCTAGGACAAGCCACACAGGAACAGATCCAGGTGGGATCTTGAAAGTGTTTCAAGAAGGGGACTCCACAACCTCTCTGGGCAGCCTATTCCAGGGCTCTGTCACCTTCACAATAAATTTTTTCCACATGTTGAGATGGAACTTCTTGTGTTCCAGTTTGTGACCATTGCCCCTTGTCCTATCACAGGGAACCACTGAAAAGAGACTGGTGCCTTCTACTTGACACTCACCCTTCAGATATTTGTAAACACTAATAAGAACCCCTCTCAGTCTTCTCTTCTCCAGACTAAACAGCCCCAGGGTTCTCAGCCTTTCCTCATAAAAGCGATGTTCCAGTCCCTTAATCATCTTCGTAGCTCTCCATTGGACTCTTTCCAGTATTTCCCTGTCCCTCTTGAACTGGTGAGACCAGAACTGAATACAATACTCCAAAGATGATCTCAGCAGGGCAGAGTAGAGTGGGGAGGAGAACCTCCCTCAACCTGCTGGACACACTCTTTTTTATGCACCCCAGCATACCATTGGCCTTTTTGGCCACAAGGTCCTTTCTCTACAGGGCTGCTCTATTTATGTATATACAATGAATAAACTATGCAAATTCTAGGAATATAAAGAATATAAAGATTTCTCCAGTTCTGTCATAGCTCATTTACACTGAAAGAAAGGTGAGGCAATCTCAGAAAGTGGTGTACACAGCTGTGTCCCCTATTCTATGTTACATACTTAGAGAAAGTTGTTTGAGAACATGGTCCATAGCCATATGGTTTTTCAATACCTTATGAAATGCTTTCCTCCCACAGAACATTTGATTTTTTTTTCCCCATTCTTTGTTTATAAATCTCTTAGAAGTCAGTGAGTTCAGTTTCATATAACCAATGCATAAACAATGTTCCAATTAATTTCACTTTTCTAAACTTTTTTCAAAAGATTTCAAAACTTATTTTAATGGTTAATTAATTTTACTATTTAGCATATGAATTTGTGTCTGTTAATAAACATGATATCTGCATAGACAACTCACTCTGTTTTGGGGATATCTGCAGAAAAAAAATGGTATATCGTCTTTGAACAAATTAAATCCTCTAGCATGCATTCAGTTTTCTAAAGGTGAAACACTGCTGCAAAAGTTGTTTTGAAAAATGGTGGTATCAGCTATAAAGATCAGTTTCTGATGTTAGCTCATAAACTGGCCATAGAAAGGGCCATCCATGGATTACTAGAGTTTTGGGATATCAGCAGTAGTTAAAAGATTAAAATCATGATCTACTTTGTCCAGCTGTGAAATGGTAACAGACTAAATGTGTATACCAATACAATATGAAGCTCTGCAATTACTGTATCAAAATTAGTATTTCCTGAAAAAATAGTTGTGGGCAGAAATATCACCTGATTGTGTATGCAAAGACTGTGTCAAATTGCATTTGCACAGGCAGGCAGACTGAGAATGCTGTCTTCCTTAATTCTGAAATCCCTAACTCTGACATTCTTTTAACATGACTTTTCAATACAGTGTGTAATGTATAATGCATATATGCAGAAAAGGCAGTTTTGTCAGTAACATGTTCTCACTTTATCTGTTGTTAGCTATTTCTTTTCTGTGAAAACTAATCAAACCCAGAAGGGTTTCAGAATTTGAAACGGAAGTGAATTGATTTTCTTCTAAGAGTCTAAATTCTTTGGGTTTGCTAATTTTAAAACAGTTACCTGTGCCAGCTAATTTTAATTCGACTGCACATATATACTACATTCTTGCTTTTGATTGTCTAAAAGGGAATTCAAATACATAAAAAGGTTAAATTAATCTCTGTCTAATTTGCTCTCACAGATATGCTAAAAAGTGATGTTTTCAAAGGATCTTTTTCTATTAAAAAGGTGTCTTTTTCTGTTACAATGGTATACTGTAGTATCAGGATTAAACTGTATTAAAATAACTAACTAACTAAATAAATAAAAACCAACAGGAGAAAAAAATAGACCCCCAACTCCAGGAATATCAATCAGAACTGATATTTAATTTATATTCTACCAGAATATGTTAACATGCCATCTTATTTCAGCAAGCAGATGGTGCAGCATTTAGTTCTCAGCTGTTGGGAATGTTTATGGACGCATCATCTTTGGTACAGTTTGTGCTGTACTTTTTAAAGAATGATACTAATTTACACTAATTGACAGAAATTACACAATTCAAGTATGCACCCCATGCTCAGCACAGAGTCTTGAACTACATGAAGTTAGTGTTTCATTAACTTCATCTAGTAAGTTCAATTTTCTGATAGTCTTGAGGGATTTCAGGACGAGAATCATTAGTTATTTCATGGACTTGATTTTCCTAAACTTTGTCTGTTTAAGATTAAATGTCTGAAACCAGGTTTGGTGGTTTGTTTTTGTTTTTTTTTTTTTTAATATGTAAAATGTGTAGATTGTCCAGGCAGTATGAACATATTGTAGTTGAAGAAAATGTGTTTTTCTGTACCTTTAATCACTGTGATTTTAGAATCAATAAGAAACATAAATTGCAAAAGAACTTTTTTTTTTAATAATCCAAAATTTAAGAAACTGAGTCCCATTTTCACCTTCCTCTTTTAGGTGTGTCCATGGCATTTCAAATTTGTACTTGTTCTTATAAAAAGCAGACTATTATATTGCTCAAAGTACAGATCCTACTTTCCTCAAAATACATACTGCCTGAAGAGAACAATTCAGTATAAAAGAGGTTTCAGTGACTTCTTCAGAAAGAGTCATAGCTAAAATCTGTTTTAAAAATGATTTGGTAATTTTACGTACAAGATTTTTGGCCAAGAGGCAGCAGTATTTAAACAGTGGACCATAAAATACAAAATTGCACCGAATAAAATAAGAAAAGAGATAAGAATATGTTACTGCTTCATAATACCTTATACAAGAGTTAGTTGACTCAGGGAGAGATGATGTAGGACACAAAAAATATATAACTCTTCTAAATGAAGGGTCACTTTTGAAAGGACTAGCTATCAAATTACTGGAAGTGCAACTCTGAAGGTACTTATTGAACCAGTTCAGTTGATGTACATATTTGTTTAGCATATGACCATTTACATAGGTATTATTTTTAGCTCTGTTCACTTAATTGTATAATAAAAAGTGCAGGACCCTGCACTTGGCTAGTTGAAACTCATAAGGTTCACCTGGGCCCACCTCTCCAGTCTATCCAGGTCCCTCTGCATGGCATCCCATCCCTCTGGCATATCATCTGCACCCCCTAGCTTCGTATCATCCGCAGACTTGCTGAGGGTGCCCTCAATGACATTGTCAGTATCATTAATGAAGATACTAAACAACACTTGTCCCAGCACAGACCCCTGAGGGACACCACTCATCACCCATCTGGACATCAAGCCATTGACCATCACTCTCTGGATGTGACCACCTAGCCAGTTCTTTATCCACTGAACAGTCCACCCATCGAACCCATAATTCTCCAACTTAGAGACACAGATGTTGTGGAGGACTGTGTTAAAAGCCATGCAGAAGTCCAGATAGGTGACCTCCATAGGTCTACCCTTGTTGACTAATGCAGTCACTTCATTGTAGAAGGCCACTAGGTTGGTCAGGCAGGGCTTGCCCCTAGTAAATCCATGCTGACTATCTAGAATTACCTCCCTGTCCTCCATGTGCCTTAGCATATCCTCCAGGAGGATCTGTTCCATGATCTTCCCAGGCACAGAGGTGAGGCTGACAAGGCAGTAGTTCCCAGGGTCTTCTTTTTTTTCCCTTTTTAAAGATGGGCACAATGTTACCCTTTTTCCAGTCGCAAGGGACTTTACCTGACTGCCATGACTTCTCAGATATCATGGAGAGTGGCTCATCCACCGCATCAACCAGTTCCTTCAGTACTCTGGGATGCACCTCATCAGGTCTCGTGGACTTATTATGTTCAGGTTCCTCAGTTGCTCATGAACCTTGTCCTTGCTTACAGTGGGAGGGACTTTTTCTACCTAGTCCTTGTCCTGTGGGCCACCAACTTGAAGGGTGTGAGGAGAGAGGTTGCCAATGAAAACTGAAGCAAAAATGTTATTGAGTACCTCAGCCTTCTCTTCGTCCATTGTTACTAATTTACCATTGTTAATCACCGGGGGGGTACACCTTCTTTGACCTTCCTTTTCTGATTTAGATAGTTATAGAATCCCTTTTTATTTTTCTTTGTATCCCTCACCAAGTTCAGCTCTAGCCATGCCTTGGCCTTCCTGACTTTGTCCCTACATGACTGGACAGCATTCCTGTATTCCCCCAGGATACCTGTCCCTGCTTCAACTGTTTGTGCAATTTCATCTTGTTCTTCAGTTCAACCAGCAGTTCATGACTCAGTCATGCTGGTCTTTTTCCCTTCTTGCTTTATTTCCTGCACATGGGTATTGAGACCTCTTGGAAAGCCTCCTTAAAGATCTGCCAGCTCTGCTCCTTTATCTCTGAGGATTGCCTCCCAAGAGGTACTGTTGAGCAACTCATCGAAGAGCTGGAGGTTTGCTTTCCTAAAGTTTAGTGTGCTGGCTTTGCTTTTCGTATGTCCTATACCCCTTAGCACAGTGAACTGAACCAGTGTGTGGTCACTGCAGGCCAGGCTACTTCCAATCTTGATGTCCCCAACTAGTTTACTTGTGTTGGTCACTATTAGGTCTAAAACCACGTCCCCTTGGGTAGGGCTGTCTATTACCTGCTTTAAAAAGTTATCATCCAGGTACTCCAGAAATCTTCTGGATTGCCTACAGCCTGCCATGATACTCTTCCAGCAAATGTCAGAGTGGTTAAAGTCCCCCAGCAGGATGAGACCCTATGAGTGTGATGTCTTCTGGAGCTGGAATATGAAGGCTTCATCAATAGCCTCCCCTTGATCAGGTGGCCTGTAGTAAACACCAACCACAAGGCTCCCTTTATTGT
>JAAGNO010018809.1:13547-50370 GCA_033439905.1 Ceryle rudis | reverse complement strand
AAAGATGTTGAACAGGACCAGACCCAGCACTGATCCCTGGGGGACTCCACTAGTTACAGCTCTCCAGCTGGACTTGGTACCATTGACCACCACGCTTTGGACTCTGTTGTCCAACCAGTTACTAATTCATCTTATTATCTGCTCTTCTATCCCATACATCCTGAGTTTCTCCACAAGGATGTTATGGGAGACTGTGTCAAAAGCCTTGCTAATACATTCTCCCTTTACATATTTATAGACATTAATGAGGTCACCCCTCAGTCTCCTTTTCTCCAGGCTAAAAAGACTCAGCTCTCTCAGCCTCTCCTCATAAGGGAGATGCTCCACTCCCTTAATCATCTCAGTGGCTCTGCACTGGACTTTCTCCAGGAGCTCTCTGTCTTTCTTGAACTGGGATGCCCAGAACTGAATACAGTACTCCAGGTGGGGCCTCGCCAGCACAGAGTAGAAGGGGAGGAGAACCTCCCTTGACCCACTGGCCACACTCTTCTTATTGCATCCCAGGATGCCACTGGCCTTCTTGACTGCGAGGGCACATTGTTGGCTCATGGTCATCCTCTTGTCCAACCATGACTCCAAGATCTTTTTCCCCAGAGCTGTTGTCCAACAGATCAGCCCCCAACCTGTACTGATACATGGGGTTGTTCTTCCCCAGCCTTCTGGTGTGTCAGCCACTCCTCCCAGTTTTGTATCATCAGCAAACTTGCTGAGGGTACACTCCGTCCCTTCGTCCAGGTCACTGATGAATATATTGAACAGCACTCGACCCAGGACTGACCCCTGGGGAACACCACTACCCACAGGTCTCCAACTAGACTCTGCCCACTGACCACAACTCTCTGGGCTCTGTCCTTCAGCCAGTTTCCAAGCCGTTTCACCACACAAGCATCCAAGCTGCACATCTTAAGCTTGGCTGCAAGGATATCATGGGAGACAGTATTGAAAGCTTTGCTGAAGTTGAGATATACCACATCCACTGCCTTCCCCTCATCTATCCATCTAGTTGCACCACTATCCATCTAGTATCCATCTAGCTGTTTCCATCTAGTATCTGTCTAGTTGTTCACTAGGGATGAATGAAGTGAAACCTTTCCACAGTGAAAACATGGTCTTACCACATTAATGTCACTTTAGTTATCTCCTATGTCGAAATCCAACACAGCTGCCAAATGCATCATCCTGCTCCTATGTCCATATGCTAAAATGGGCTTCAGGTATTGCTGGAAAAATATTTCCTCTGTAATTGAACCTACTTCAGTTTTGATGAAGGTAATTGACACTGAGAATGTAATTATTGTGAATATGGATTCTAAATTCCATATCACTTTAATTCATTTTAAGGCATACAAAAAAAAGGCAGCTCTCCAAAACAATATACTATATATGATAAAATAAATAAGCTTCTTCCTTGCTGGCATGTAACAGATTTAGCCAGTTGACATAAGTAAGAATTGAACAGAGAAATAAATGAAAATCCAGGTATTAAAGGCATAATTGCACTGATGTGTGAACTACCAGAGCAATACTTGTGTACGTGTATGAGTTTCTCACGTTGAAACACCTTCCATGTTTTCATTTTCCAGTCTGAACTCTTGCAACCAATGAAACAAACCTCTTATTCTTATTCTGCCTCCTTCAAGCACCTTTTTCTCCCCCCACTGTCTTGGATTCTTACCCTCATCAGTATACAAGTCAGTACTGGAACTGAACTCTGGGGGCCTCGTTCCACACAGGTTAAATGAGGTGACACATAAGGTGACTTCTCTGACAAGCGTGGCTACCCCACATTTGTGCTAGAACATGCATGGATCAGGAAAGCAGGCTATTCACCTCCACTCTTGTCTTCATTACCAGATGGAACTTAATACGTCCGTCAAATAAGAAAACTGGTTTCTGGTTTCTGGTTATATACTTATTTTTTCCTCTGGGGAAATTCACTGGAAATATTACAGCACAAAAAGAACATTTATATTTCATATACAGTGCTGTGACTAGCAACACTTGAAGACATAATACACTTTACCCGTAGGTACTTTTTCATAGTTCACTGAAATGTAGATGTCTGGTACAACAGATAATAAATATTTTTCTTCCTCAGTTTACTCAAACAATCCATCAAAAGTTGACATCAGTAAACACGTCTATGTTAACCAATTGCAACACTTTCCAATATAGTAGAGATGCCTGGAAACTGGCAGGGATTTTAATATTAGCTTTGACCAAGACAAATTCTGACATGACTTCCACCATATATATAATTCTCTAAAGACCCTGATAGACAGAACCCATTTTATGTCCTCAGAACACCAAGCACACCCTGTCATTTTGAAAGATTTGTTAGCCATAAGTCACCCCAAGCCATCATAACAAAAACAAAACAAAACAAAGAAAGAAAGAAAAAAAGGCAATTGTCTAGAGTACAAGAAACCAGGAATTAAAGAAAATTGATTTTTAAAATGGATCATATGTACTTAGTGACTTTTCCTTAAAGAATTGAAAATGTTCCCCAGTGTGTTTCCACATAAATAATTATTCTCTCACAAAATACCCAAAGGGAATAAGCCACCCTTTTTGCAGAAAATTGTCATTATAAATGGAACAGGTCACTGAAGTCATATGGTGGATAGGCATGAAGAAAACATTCCCCTGCTCTAGACTTAACATTTAAATTGTCAATTTTTGTGCAAGCGATGAAAAAATCGTAAGATTTTATTCTAAATGCATTCATATCAAACTTACAGAGATGCATGAAAAATTTCCATCTGGTTTCACCGATTTTCTGTCCGCTGTTCCTATATCAACTTGAATTTTCCTTTCATGTCTGCCCACAGATTTTGTAACTGCCTTCTGAGCAACCATATGAACCGTATATTGGACATTCCATTTTTATTGGTTCCTGGTCTTTATGTAACTAACTGATGATATTTCACTCCTGTCAAATTTCAGAGTAGTTTTGATTCAAAGGCAACATAAGTAATATGAAATTGCATTAATGAGAATAACTATTTCTGAAAATCAGCTAAAGAAAAGAGCAGTCAGTGAGCAAATTGAAAACTGTATCACTGACTGCGATATACTTTACATTTTCTCCTAGATAGAATCAGCACCACATTGAACACGATGTGTGAAATATTTTTTTAGCCATCCATGAAAAACTTCATCATACTAAGCATTTCTAGAAAACCCTTGTTCTGGTAAAAATGAGAAAGTATTGTATGGCAAATTCAGCTTTAATACTGAGACATATAAAAGAATGAACTTGGAGTTCATAATGGAACTGATACCACAGATTCAAAATTATTTCTTTGCTTTTCCACTTGTAAAATATGTCTGAGATGCATTGTCCTAAAACAGGCAATATGGATAAATTCAACTACTGGCAGTGGTGGCTGACAGCAAATCATCAAGAGCTTACCTACTGATAGCATTTCTACCACCTAACTAAACATTATGAACCCAGAACACATCCCCGGTATTTAAACGACCATATCTTACTGCTCCCTCTGGAGCTGTGCCTCTGCTTGTTTCACCTGCAGTCTGGCTGCTAGGGTACAGGGGGTTACAGGAAGAGAGAGGGAGAAAAGAAGACAGGAGAAAGGAATCAGCCTTCATGTTTTCCTCTTCTGCTTCCGCCTTCCTCAGATAGCAGCTTTGGAACTAAAAGAACAGAAAACATATTTTGTATTCCTGCAGTCAATGCTGATCCTTTCTTGTGACTTTCCAAAAGCACAGTTCCCACTCCTGCTGTGACAGGGAAGCAGAAGGTCCACAGTGGTCTCAAGGAGACCAGGGTTCAGCAAGAATGACAGCAGAGTGTTTTACAGTTGCCTTAGGGCTTTTCCTTTGCTATGTCTCTCAGTTCTTTTCATGTCCACTTGCTTCTCGGTGGCTTTCAGCCACAGCTTGAGCTCTCCATGCAGTTAGCTTTGAAAAGTAACACATCTGGCTGTAACCTCATCCTTTTTTCTCGTCTTCTAAAGGGACTTTTTGTCTTCCCTTCCCTGTATTCACAGAAGTAGAGATGTTTTTCCTCTCTGCCTGCTTTTATCCCAGAATTACCTTTAGCTCTTTTCTGACTAGACTTTCACCATGTTTGACTCACTGTTTCTCAGTTAAGAGCCCTCCAAGATTAAAGTAACATCTATCAACAGCATAGCAAAGCACCACATACTCGTCACAGAATATAAACAAGGCAGCTTTACCCTGTTGTCTAACATCTGGATGACTAAACAAAAATCATCTGCAATGAAACAGTGCAGACACTCACTTCTGTGAAACACGGTAAAACCCTACAGAGTACAGAAACCAACAGCTAGCACGAGGAAATCCCAAACATCCCCTAGGAGAGGGATGTCATCTACCCCTCACCCACTTTTTGCCAAGAGAACCTGGGCAGACCCAACCACTCTGACTCCTTAGTCAGCTCTTACTCCTTAGGCTCAGGGTTGCTGCACAGGTCACAGTACAGACAAAACCTGACAAACAATAAATTGCTGTCCTGATACTTTGGCTTTCCTATGACCCTCCTGGGCTCAGTGTTTTGAGATGGAGGTAAGGAAATGGATCCTCTGGACATGTACAGAGATACTCCAGAGGTTTTAACTGTGAGCACATGTTCTCATACCTATCCCGTGCACCGCTCCATTAGATCACATACCAGTTACAGCAAATTAGGATCATTTTTTCCATTTCTTGCATGAATATTTTGCCCCCACTTTAGTGGAAAAGTGAGAGCCACGATCAACTATCTAAGGGCTGCTCAGAAAGTACCTCCTGAAAACATCAATAGAAAAAAGCTCTTTCAACAGATCTTATTTCAGAGAAAATGAAAACATGCTAAAGACAAAGAGCCTAGATACATCAAATACAATTTTGTGTGATTTCAGTTTATAAATAATAAACTAAATAATTTATCAGAAAAAAACCCCACAACTCTGCTGTAACACTTCTGCATATGTTCTCACAGTGTGTTTTATTTAATTCCACAGATGTAATTAAATGTGTCATTCATTTGTTCTCCATTATGATATTTTAGTCAAACATAAACAGCTTTCAGACTTCATTTGCCAGAAAGCTACACTGAGACAAGAATTTGCTAACTTCAGAGCAATAGCTTGAGAGGTCTTCACAGGCATTTAACTATTCTCCCATCTATCTACAAAGAAATTGAAACTAAACAGCTATAGACATACACATATGTAAATAAATACCAATTTATCACGGTATTAATATAGAATAAATTGACAGATTCCTTACCCCCACATACACTGTGACAGATGATGCCTTCATGGCATGTTCTTCCTATTCTTGGTAATTTAGAACATATTTAATTGTGCTTCTGGTTCAGCTACGCTCTGTGGTTTCATTTCATTTGTGCAACTGGAAAACGTTTGCTGCTGCTGGCAGTTATGTCAAGGACTCTGCTACTACTGTGAATGACTGAAATGCAGAAGAAGGGAAGGGCATAAAGAAATGGTGAGAGGAAGTGGAGTATGGCATTTAATTCTTGTGGTTTAATAAAGAAGTCCAGAAATCCAGCCTATTGAGGAAAGTCCCTTTTAAGTTACAAGTTCTGTAGTTTGACTGTGGGGGAAAAAAAAACTCAGCCACCATCTGCCTGGAAAAAAAAAAAAAAAAAACATTTATAAAAGGGGTGGTGATTGCAAAATGAATCCTGGGAAGCATTTTTTTTCAATATGGGGGCTGTTGACAAGGCTGTACTGCAAAAAAGAATGCACTTGTGAACAGAATTACCTGTCACAAGATAACTTGCTGCAAGATCAAATGTTCACCTTGCACTGACGAAGCAAAAGACACTCTCAGGAGGCAACAGAAGAGGAGCTGTTTGAAGGTGGAATTGGGCCAGATCAACTTCCTTTAGAAGACTGCAAGCAATTGTCATTGCCTTCTGAAAGGATTAGCTATCAGCGCAGGACAGTCAGAACCTTTTGGTTCAGGGTTTTCACCCCAATGCGCCAGAAGTTAGGATTTTCTCATATCTCACCTACTTCACTTTGTCTTCAAGACCTCAGGAAAGCCTGCTCTGAATAATTTCTGTAATAGAAAGGCTTGTATTCCTTCTCACTCATACCCAGCAAAAATTAATTAGAACAATATCAATATGAAGTACCAGAATAATTAAGGGATCATCCACTGAGTATTCAGAGCATGCCCAATCTGAATGGGAAAAGGCTATCTCAATTCCTCTTCACAGATTGCTAACCAGAACCTCCAGTTTCCTTAGTAGGTTTATTTGAAGTCCTGCAGTGTCACCCAAAGCACCATTATGTTCTCGATTCTCCACAGACAGACGAGTAACAAGTGTTGTATGGTGGCCCTTCCAAAGGCCTCTGCTGCCACACAAATACCTCAGTACCCCATATCATGCCTAAGAGTCTGAAGGAATAGATGGACATTTCAGTTAGACTTTCAGCAAGGTGAGTCACTTAGTTCTGTCCTTCACCTTCTTGAGATAAAAATCACAGTGCCTAGAAACAAAGAAGTATATTCAAACAACTCTGTGAAGGCCCACAGCTGCTACGCATCTATGTATCCAGCTGCCATCCCACCCATAGCAGGATCAGTGATAAAACTAACGATGCGTTCACAACACTAAAATAACCTTCTAAAATTACTCTCTGTGCCTTTGATTACAGCTTTCTTCCAGTGAGGTAACGAAGGCAGTAATTTCTGGTTTTTAAGAGAAGTTTGGGTTTGTTGATTAAATATTTACTACTGCTAAAGCCCTACTTCTCCTCAAAATGTAGAAGATTTTAAGTTACAAAAGATCTTCTTTAATCTGTATCTATTTCTGTACTCCTCACACAGTTTGCAGCTTTTTAATTCTCTGGTTTAACCTAATTGCACATCATAAGTGAAATGCTTAGAGAAAACATTGTGTAATTATTGGCCAGGGAAAAACAGACTAAAATTTAGTCTCTGAATTCGCTTATTTCTGCTTGTGGGGTTTTTTGTATTTCAATATAATTTCACTTTTTACATGAATTTGCTACGGTCTTCCTTTATATTTTCTCCCACTAAGTTTAACACGGATGCCATTATACATCATAAATCTGTAATTACAAGTTTCAGTGGGGAGATGACATATAATTAGATGTAATTAAATTCATTATGTAAATGTGACACTATAAATTAAAATTTACAGAAAAAACAACCAAGAAAAAAATAAGTGGAAAAAAAAAAATTTAAACAGATCCATGAGGTAATAAATTCGAAAACAACAATAAAAAAACCCCAACTGATAAACTAAGTAAAAAAAAACTGTCCACTAACATAAATATCTCTTCCCACCCCTCTTTGAAATTTCATGTTATTTTGCATATATTTTTATTTTACTTTTTAAAACACTTGCAAAAGTAGGGCCAGATCAGATGACTTACCAGCCCCTAGATTAAAAAGCATTTAGAATGTGAATCCCTCTCCCTCCCCAGACGGAAACATTTGTATGAAATGGGCAGTAAAAGTCCCTGGACTTATTCATCACTGATATCTGGAAAGCCAACACATTTCTCCTTTAGCTGTTTTACTTTAACCTCTTTTGCTGCACTGCAGATTCAGCCAGACTATTATCTCTGGTATAATCGCTTTAGCTCTAGATAACAGTGGACACACCCACATAGTTATCTGGCTTCACACAAGACACTGAGATCTACTCCCCCTTGTAACTGGCAATACTACTTCTGAAGTAAATCACACAAAAACTCCCACAAAATTTGACATTAGGAGTCACTCCGTTGTATTCAGATGGAGTTAAGTCAGGCTCAAACATGAGAATCTAGTCTAGAAATCGCTGGAAGATGCTGGCTTTGCACTGCATCATTGAGTACTCCACCACTGTGATCATAAGCTTGCAAAAGAAATTTGGGGTTGCACTTTATTGTCTCTCTGGCAATGACTGGAAAGTGTAAACAGTTTTTGTCTCTGTTCATGACAAGGTGAGGTGTAAAACTCTGCACTTAATTAGGAAAGAAAAGAAGGGGACAAGAGATTTTCAAGTGTTTTTTGCTTAATATATAGGCTGCCTATCAATTCCTAAACCTGTGGCTCTATTCTTTTCCTAACCTACAGGTCTTAACAAACTAAAAGAACTGGTTTTTAAAAGCTTAGCCACTCACGTTTTATGGGGGCTTAGCTAACTGTGAAAGTATCATTTGATTTAATGACTGAACTTTTGCAAGGTGCGATGACAGATTTTATCCTGCCAGTGTCTACAAGAGACGCCAACCACTTTACAACTCTCAGGAACCACATGCGGTCAGACGCTCAGTCTTCATGCAGGGGGTCTCAATAGCAGCAGCAAGGGCTGATCACTGTATTTCCACAAGTGATGGTCTTTTCTGGAGGATTCAGCCTATACTTGTGAATTCTCCTTTATTATCACTGGTAGGAGTTTAAGACACCTGGATATTATTACATTCAGTATCACTGAAATAAACAAAAGTGGTATCCAATAAAAAAACATTAATTATGCAAACATTTTATAATCATCTGCGGGAACTCTGAGGTAGAAATTAAGACCTACAGAAAACATTTGTTTCCAAGACCAAAATGTTCACATTATAATTCTGTGGCAGTATGTGGGAGGCTGTTGGTAAAGTAGCAGATGCACGTTAAAAATCCAACATGGGCTTGAGGAAAACATTTGTTATTTTCCATAGAATAATTTGTCATATGCTCGTAGATAGAATATCTACAGGGCTCTGCTCACCAAGGAAATGGGAGCCATTTTTTATACTACAAGCCCATATGGCTCACATTATACAAGGCAGAACCTGGAATGGCTGCTGTTCAACTGTGTCCTGATGATGTCTTTGAAGAGCCATAGAATTTTCATCTTTTGAGTCCAAAAAAGAAAGTAATCAGTCATGTCTTTTGTTCTTATTACACACAGCAGCTTTACCATCTTTCTTTTTATTGTTCAAGCACATTTCCTCAGGTGCTCTTTTGTACAACATATTGCTGAATTTGAGTCTCTGGAAACTGAATATGCTAGAAAGAGTCAACGTTTTTGGCCCAAGGAAGAATTTGCCATTCCTTTTACCCATGCACAAAGCCTGAACAAAACAAGAAAAACAAAAACAAAACAAAAACAAAACAAAACAAAAAAACAACCAACCACAATGGAACAATTAATCAAAAACGTATTCCAGGAAAAAAATACAAATGTTAGGAGATCAAATCTAAGTACACATCCTAGAAGCCAGCTGATATTTAGGCCTGGTCTGAAAAAAAATAAGGCTACTTGACTATTTAGTGATATCCACAAAAAACTTGCACGAACACTGTTATTCATGCTAAAAGCCATAACTTGCTCCAGTGTAGACAGAAAGGGCTTTTAACGTGCCACAAGTTTCATCAAACCCCTACACATTTTGAATTTCAAAAAGGTTTGAGCAGTAAACTTGTAGCTATCAACCAGTTAAGCAAAAAACAGTTCTGTTGTCCCTCCTACCTGCACACTTGTCTCCTGTACTTAATCTCAGTTTGATTTCTTCTTTATGCCAGCACTCACACTTGAATCAGCCTACCAACTTTTCATCAGCCAAGCAATCATCCTTTGCTCCTTGAAACACACAGCTAGGTGGCAAAGGCTCCCAACACGGTTCTCCAAGGATCCTCTTAGCCTTCCCTCTTTGAACAGTGAGCCAGGTATAGACAGACAGCCAGTAATACATATACCTATGTATTTACAAACGTGTGTGTTTACAAATATACATAGGTATTTACAAATACTGTAGTAGGAATCTTAGAACAGCAGCTCCAAATGGATTAAAACCATGTCCATGCAAGAACGACAATAAATGTGAACAGTGTTGCTTAAAGTGTGCCATCTATTTTCTGCATTTATACTCTCCCTCAAAAAGCCAGTTCTAACTGGGGGTTTGTCATGTACATAATATGGAGTGTGAAAGATCAGAGAGTCAAATTACATTTGAAAAAACAAAGGAGATTTGGAAATGAGGACAGGTAGGTTGTGCACCTGATGCTGCATTCCACATTGGTATCTATCTTTTGTGGAGATCAATTTAACTTGGCATCAGCTTCTTAGGATACCTTCACTTCATCAAAAGATTTCTGAGAAGGAAGAGGAAAATCCCCAGACTCCAACTCCTCATAAATTTTAACCAAGTTAAGATTCAAAAGCAAAGGGATACACTGGAAGAAGGAAAAGCAGAGAGAAGAGAGCTCTTCAGCAGCAGGTACCTTCACTACCATGATTTCTGGGAACGAGCAGAATGTCAGATCTTTTTATCTGAAGGGTGATGGAACCATTCCGCAGAGTCAAAACTCAAACCATGGATCTTCAGCGGGACAATAAACTGACAAGACACCAGATATCCTTCACATAAAATGAAGGTGGACATTTGCAATAAGGCCTCAATTTCACCAATTAAGGACCAAAAATAATATTTAAAAAAAATCACTAGCTTTAGTATATTATTAAACTCTAATAAGACAAAGAAACATCAACTATTTGAAAAATTAGACAGTAAAACAGTTTTTTCCTCTTGTTATAGATCTCATCCTGAGAAAAAATAAATGAAATTCATGATGATATAGGAAAACATTGCCTATACAAAGATTGTCCACATAGTATATCATAGGAAGAAACAGGAGGAAAAATGAATCCATCAATGCCAGATGACTGTATTCAGCCAACAGTGTGTTACTTCCAGTAGTTTTACTAGTTTCTTTTCTGATTTTGCACCTCACCATATCCACTGAAGTCAAGTCTTAGTGACCAGCCACACCTCTTTAAAGAGATACACACAAACAGTGCTATATAAGCAACATTCAGCAACAAGCTTGAAGAGTTTTATGGATACCAGAGCAATTAATATTGCGTTATTGATGGTTAGAAATTCATAAATCTCTTGTTAACAACACTGACATATAAAATGTGCTACTTCTACTTAAACACACCTTCCAAAGGCCATCCTGTGAACTCAGCACAATCATGAGCAACTCCAAATAAGGCATTACTTTAGACAAGTGTTCATTCTTACAAAGAGTTATTTCTCAAGAGGCCTCGAGTAACTTGAGAGTCAGCTCTGCAGCTGACTTTGTAAGAATGGCACAGAGGAGGAAACTGAGAAGATCCTGCACATGCAATTACAGGTGACAACATTTCCAGAAATTCTCCTGATAAAATAGAGAGAATCCTTGATTAAAGCTCTATGAAGAAGTTCTTCTAGTATGACAAATCAGGATCTAGCTCATGGCATGTCCCATTCATGCTGCACAAGACAATCAGGGCTTTTCTCTCCCCCCCCTTCACATTGTGCAGCTTAAGTTAATGATTTAGAAGTAATTAAATTCAATAAACCATGACAGATTAAATAAAAATTAATCAAAGTAAATAAATTAGTGGTTTCACACTTCTATTGTTTTAGGCCACAGAACAAAAGGAACCCGATGATGAGAGTAAACAAAAGTGAATAAAGTAAAAGAAAAAAGCAGTTGAGACACATTGCAAACAAGATTAACTTTTCTGTCCATTCTACTGCAAAACAGACTTTGTATCAGCTAACAAGACAATCTAATGAGACCTATCAGGGGACTGTTACTACAGGATTAGGAAAGGGACCAGTAGCAAGGCTGTTTCTGCACAATCAGGAAAAGGATTTGTATTTAATTAACAGCATTTATCTCAACTGTCCATTCCTAAGGAAAAGCCTGATAAAGGCAGCTGGTCTCTTGAACCAATTAGTCATTTCACCTCACAGATTCTTTTAAAAGAATACATCTTAGTTGATTTACTGTGAGGATATATCAGAACTAGTATTTGGTCAGCATTAAACTTAAAGTAAGTTGGTTTTAGCCCCTTCCATTCTCCTGCCAAACAATCCTTCTCCAGGACAATACACGTGCATACAGTTGAAGTGTGTATGTGTATAGCTCAAGTCATAAACACAACAGACAGCAGGCTTTAGGGGTTTTCCTGAATCTGAGCCCTAACAATCACAGCATGTTCATGGTGGAATGCAGAAAAATAGCACCCTCATCTGTACAATGGGTCCAATGAGGCATGGGGATTAACTGCTAAAGCCTGAAGAGAGGTGCCTGACAGTATTAAAAATAATTTTGTAGTAATAAGATTAGAAGAATCCTAGGAGAAGTAAGAGATACAGAAGGATTAGTTTTAGTATTGGGATTAAATGTCTTAAGTTTCTGCCTTCCAGACCTGCATTTAAATAATAACTTCACTAAATAATTCTTCACTAGTATTTTTCTTATTGAACCCTGAAAGACACTGGAAAGTTGTTTAAAAATTACTTCCTATGTAAGTACAAAATGAGAAATGTTGAAATATTTAAAGAGCGAGTACCTACACACTTCTGAAGAGTCCCTGAACTTGAGCAATTTAAAACAAGAAACATTCTGTACAGTTGACTGATCTAAAGGTAAGAGAGACAGTTGTACTCAGCTCTAGCTACAAGAACAAGTACAGTGATAATAATTCTTTAATTCATATTTGTTCAGAACAATTGAACTGACATGCTCCAATGTGAACCTCAGGCTCTCTAAGAACCAGAGCAGTCATCACCCAGTGAAAAAAAAATAAATCTTCTTCCTCCAACCTACCTTGGGCAAAAATAACAAACCACCTGCTGGTTACTGCAACAAAAATGCCAGATAAAACATCTTCCCGTTGCTTATCTTAGCTGGAACTTTCAGGTGTATTGTCACTTCCATTGTCATCTTATTTGATAATTTACTTTAAATCATTTTAACTGAGCAGCTAACTGGCATATAAAGCTTTCTGATGGTACTGAAGCCCACTACACAGACAATGAAAACTACATAAATCTTGTTGTCTCTAACTTTCACTTTTCACATTGATCTCTCTATATCTATGTAATGTGGCTGGCAGGCTTGGTGCAAGGCTCATGGTTATGACAGATCTTTTTCAGGCACTACTTCCTACAAGATCAGTCCCTCAGTTTACTCCATATCCTTCTCAAGGGTCTTGTTTCACTTCATAAATTGGTGTATTTCTTTCACAGTTGTCACTGCAAGGAGCTGCTCAGTAGTGGCAGCATTTTGAATGATCAGTCCAAGAATCAGATTCTACTGCACTGCATGGAAAGAGCAGAAAACCTTCAGTTGCACAAATCAGCTGTCATACCCATCCCCCTATCACACACAGGATATAAAGCTTCAGATAGTCTTAGACTAAGCACTCAGTAAAGTTTTTTAGTAAACTATTCCTGAAAGCTTTACCAAATTAAATGTAAAACTATAGAAGACATGGTATAAGGAGGTTCCTTGGGCTGACAGCAACAGTTGGCCACTCAAGACTGGTTGCACCTTACATCTGACTGAGGCCGTATGGACAAAATTCTCCAAATCTCATTTAGACAAAGGCATTTTCCAACTTAGGGGAACTTGGGCCTTACTGCAAACATGAACTCAGGTCTAGCAACTCACTTCCTATTGCCTCCATTGTGCTATTCCCTCCACACAGTTTAGTAGCAGTTGAGACAGGCCAGCCCCTTGGCTCTGTGGCCATGAGAAGCTCTGAGCACCTGAGGAAGCATGAACCAGCTCCGCAGCTGGCAGCTGCTGTTTCTAGCAGGCTGCACACCATTAGCATTCTGAACAGATTCTTCCCCAGTACTTTCTAACATGCTATATTGATCAGTGGATGCTTGTACTCACTGGAGACCTGATTTTGCTGCCTGTAATTAATTTAATTCTCTAAGCTCCAGCTAAGTAGCATGACACCTTTTTATTACATAAAGCCAATCTTTTGCAGGCTTAATCTTACATAGTTTTGATGCTCAACAATGTGATGTTCCAAAGAACTCTTGAGCTCATTTAGAGGGACTCCCTCCACCCCCATGTCAGTGAACATCGGAAATTCTATCAGATTTTTTTCTTGTTTTCAGACTCTCCAGAGCATAAAGTCTTGACTAAACTGCACATTTCATTTAATGGAATCCAGCCTTATGCAGTATGGATTCTGAAAGCTTATTTAGTCTAGCAAAAAAACACTTCCAGTGCCTATCTTCTACGGGACTTGGCACTGTACTGCAGCAGACATGAAAACTGTTATTGTAACTGAACAATTAGATGTCACTAAAATACTGTCTGTTTTTCATTGCAGCACCTAATATTGTCCTAGGCAGCCCTTCCCTGGTTTCGTAACAGTGCTTGATAATTCTTCTGTCATCCATTACTCCCCTATTCAGAAGAAAATGGACAATATAAAAAACCAAACAATATAAAACCAAACAAATAAACAAATTATTAGAAGCTTCGCAGAATTGTATCAGTCACTTAAATACATTTAATAATGACTCAGCATCTGTAAATGTTAAAACAAGCCCAGCAATAATTTATTTTTAGGTAACTACCCTGCCCCCCCCCCAAAAAAAATTTTAAAAAGGGGTGTGGGGCAGGAATATATGTTTTAAACTTTCACAGTAAATATCATGTCAGGAAAAATAAACATTTTGCATATATGCAGTTATTTCTAGAACTGTTACATTGTGTAATGCATCTAGTTTGCAAATGAACACACAGTACTTGGCTGTCTTGGAATTTTACTGCAACCAAAGCCAATATGATGTGTATACTTGTAAAAATCAAACACAGACATTTTAATGTTTTATTATCACTAGATGCACGAATACATTTAGACACTTGACATCTGATAGCAATAAAACAAGAAAGAGAAACTCAAGTAGTCCAATTCTGAACAATTAGAACATATTATACCTGTCATGCTTGTTAACCAGAGGAGTACAAAATCCCTTTTGTGTGTTTCATGAAGATACCATATCACTTGGTTTCTTCCACCATACTGTATTTCTTGGATGATGACCAAAATCCTCCTTCAGTTTCACACTTTCATCATCTTGAGTAAACTGTGTTGTAAATTTCATCTGCAAATTACTGCTCTGCTCTTTGTCATTTATGAGAGAGAGATTTTCCTATTATAATCTTTCAATTCTTAATTAAAGCATTCCCACCTAAGTTTGTACATGAACAAGAAGCTTCACAACCTGGTGTGTCAACAGCCTGCAGCCACAAGCTGGCATGTTCAACTTCCAGATAAGTTTAGACTGCAAGATGTTTTATTTTCTTCAAGTTGTTCAACACGCTTCAAAGTCAGTAGTTTTTACTATGTAGTAGAATTTGTGGCTTTTTACCGATGTGGCAAGACACGCTGTGGACCTTTCTGAAGTTAAATTAACCTCCTCCAACTTAGCAGAAAACAATGAAAAGAAATAGAGAAACTCACTGGAACCTAACCTAGATGTGGTTAGCCAAGGCTTTGCCTGAAATATTCCTCCCACTGTGGCAACAGAAGCAAAGAGACAGACTGCAGAATCAGTAACTGGCAGGGCAGAAATATTTCCCACTTCCCTCTGAGAAATTCAGAGAGCACCAGAAGCATCACATGTGACCCATATGAACACTTTATGAGCTGAATTTGATTTTCCAATTTAAAGATTTCTTCTGTTTCATGGCAGGTGATTACAGATACTTATGATGCTAGCAGTAAAAGTGGAATTACAAAAAGAAAACTAAAACCTGATGCCCTTTAGAAAAAAAATCAGATATTAGAAGTCTGCTGAACAATTAGGAAGGTACACAAGTGGAGGTGGCAGAAGAATCAAAAGACTGTTTATTCTGTTATACAAAAACAATAGCTTTCTTTATGAAAACCAAACAAAAAACTAAATATAAATACTTGTATTAAATAATGGAGACTAAAAAAGTATTTGTGGCATTGAAACTGTGCAGAAATGTTAATCTGAACTTAACAGGAATCTAGTTCTGTTACAAACTCCTCTGCACCTCTCTATTTAAACTGACCACCCAGAGAGAGAATTATATTTCATCAGCCCTTTCCAGTATAAACTTGAAAGATATTAATTCTAATTTTAAAATCATACTATCCATCTTTACAATTTATTCTAAGAGCATTTACATAATTCTTTTCCTAGAACTTGAGAAAAGTGATCACCATCTTAAAATAGTACAAACACAATGAAAACAGTTACACAACGCACACAAACAATTCACCGGCAAAACAGGGATCTCCCATCTCATATCACTACCTCCTTATAGTATTATCAACCACTCAGCAATTCACAGCACACAAAAAGAACATCTATTTCCCAAGTTTGATTTGCCCTGGGGTGTTTTAATGCACTTTTAAATGTTCATTCCAATTCAGAGGACATAAAGCATCATCAAATCTTTTTAAAAGAAGTAAATCTATTCCATGGATAAATACCGCACAAGCAAGAAGAGATTAGGCTTTTCACATACAAGACATGAATAAGTCATTGGTACACAGTGTTTGCAAGTCTTCGATGTTTATGAGACGTAATCATCTTTTGGGGTGGAGATGGCCAAAAACCTGAATTTTGAAACATGGTCATGTCTCTCATTGCAGCAAGGATGCTTGTTGCAGCCACTTAATTTAATATTCTGTTGGGCAGGATGTGGTTTTGTAAAATGACTGAGCAAGAGAGATGAAAAAAAATTTGTGATCCAGGTCTCTGTGACCTTTCTCAGACAGGTGAGATTCAGTTACTATCTTTTAAGCTTAACAATGTAAGCACTTCTCAGTTTGTATTATGAAAATTCCAAAAGAATCACTCTGAATAGCTAGATCCACACCAGGAGAAAATGAATCAATTATTCCTCTTGACTGAAGCAGATGGCAGAGGCGGTAATTGCTCTTTAAATAAGGTACACCGTTCCCCACACAGGATTTAATGTTTGAGATTGAAAAAAGTATTACAAGTCCTGGAATATCGCATGCATCTTTATCATGCTACTGCTGGTGCAGAAGAGAGGGTTAGTATCTCATTTGGTCTAGACAGACCAATCACAGAATAGTTGTAGATTTTGTTTAGACCCTGCTGTTCAGAAGAAGCTGAAGAGATGATGAATAACTATGGTTCTGGTGTACAGCTACACTTTACCAGCTCCCTCGATAATACCTCTGATTTGTGAATATTTGGGGTTTTCAGCCCTTTCCCTTAATTTCAAAATGAAGTAGCGTTCTCTCCAAACTAACATCAAAATCAATAGGGAAACAGTTTTCATAGTGGATACTGGTTCTTAAACAAAAATAATGATAATAAAATAACCTTAAATAGAAAGAATTTGTGTTATTCTTACTATGTTCGGTTCCTTCCTTACTATTTTTAAATTCAACCATGCAATAATATTTTGACTTTCCAGTTCAAATGCACGTGATTTGTGCAAGTTTCCAACACTGTAAAATGATTTAGAAATAAATTTCTCAAAACCTCAATGAGATTTTTGTCTTCTTTCTGCAGTCTACTGTTCCATTAGTCCATGTCTACCACAGACCAAATTCAGCAAACAGAAGTGCACAAGTTCATAGGAAAATGCAAATCTTAAAGAAAACAAATTTAGTTAGATATCAAATCCACAGGATGGTACTCAACAGGCAAGAAAAACATGCAAACAGCATTCAGGGAAGTATTTAACCACTGTGCATGATAATACGACTGCGCATTTTATGCTTCTATGAAGTAAGTTGAAAGGAACAGTAAAACTTGTTTATTTATCCAATTCACTTATTTTTCTTTGTTCCCCTCTTCCAATTCAATAATCTTAGCTTTCTTAACTTAAAGCATCTTTATAATGCCCTGAAACTCACAATACATTTGTTAACAGCATAACAGTCACCGTGCAGGCAGTCATCATTTGAGCTAAGCAATTGATCTGCAGTTAAAAGATCATTCAAGCAATTTCGCTTCCAACAACAAATGCTGCAAGGTGCTGAGTCATTAACCTTTATTCTCCTTTTGACATAAATTCAGTAAGAATAGTTACTGTTCTAGATTTCAAACCCTCCTGGCTAATGGGAACAGGTAATGACACGCTAGATCCAGACAGAATCTTTGTTTTACAACATCCAAAAAATCACCCTGGTGGAAACTCAGCAAAGTATCCAGCCACACGCCTGGCGTTCACAGGACCACCCATGCAGGGTTACTTTCCTGTAGCCCATCACAGAATCACAGAATCACAGAATGTAATGTAAAGGGTTGGAAGGGACCTCAAAAGATCATCCAGTCCAACCCTCCTGCCAGAGCAGGACCACCTAGAGCAGGTCACACAGGAACACGTCCAGGCAGGTTTGGAATGTCTCCAGAGCAGGAGACCGCACAACCCCTCTGGGCAGCCTGTTCCAGGCTCTGTCACCCTCACTTTGAAAAAGTTTTTCCTTAAATTTCTTTGGAATCTCCTATGCTCCAGTTTGCAGCCACTGACCCTTGTCCTATCATTGGACATTGCTAAGAAGAGCCCAGCTCCATCCTCCTGACACTTGCCCTTTACATATTTATAAACATTACTGGGGTCAACCCTCAGTCTCCTCTTCTCCAAGCTAAAGACACCCAGCTCCGTCAGCCTTTCCTCATAAGGGAGATGCTCCACTCCCTTCATCATCTTTGTAGCTCTGTGCTGGACTCTTTCGAGCAGTTCCCTGTCCTTCTTGACCTGAGGGGCCCAGAATTGGACACAATATTCCAGATGTGGCCTCACCAGGGTACAGTAGAGGGGGAGGAGAATCTCTCTTGACCTACCAACCACACCCCTTCTAATATACCCCAGAATACCACTGGCCTTCCTGGCCACAAGGGCCCATTGCTGGCTCATCGTCATCCTGCTGTCCACCAAGACCCCCGGGTCCCTTTCCCCTGTGCTACACTCTAACAGGTCAGTCCCCAACCTGTACCGGTACCTGGGGTTGTTCTTCCCCAGATGCCAGACCCTAACCTCGCCCTTGTTATACTTCATTAGATTTCTCCCCGCCCAGCTCTCCAGCCTGTCCAGGTCTCACTGGATGGCAGCACAGTCTTCTGGTGTGTCAGCCACTCCTCCCAGCTTTGTGGCATCAGCAAACTTGATGATCCCTCATCCAGGTCATTGATGAATATGTTGAAACAGTGTACTGAAGGACAAAGAGAAGATAAGATATCAACAGCGTACAAACTGTATGCCAACTACAACATCACTAATGTTCAATTTTATCCAACTTTACCAGCATTCTTCTTTCTCCTGAAAAACAGAATTTACTGTCCTGTATGTACCCAGGTAATACTGAACAAACCAAGCGACCAGCAGTAAGTTTTTACATAAAAACAGGATTTAAAACAGAAGGTAATAACAGACTCCAGGAATGCAGAATTGCCTGCTGTCAAAGTGTTTAAAATGTGAAACAGTAGTAGCAAACTCAGAGTGACTAATTAATCCTGGCTGTTGCTCTACAGTATAACCAGTGGAAGGGAATTCCCAGCAGAAAGGAATCACTGAAGTGGGCTTTGCATGTGTAGGAGCACATGCTGTGTTACTGAGCCAATGCAAAGAAAACTTTGTTAAATGATATGACTACTGGGAAAAAACATAGGGGTTAATTATAGGCAAGTGCACATGAAATATTTTGCTCTCCAGGATTTTAACCTGAAACTAACACTGCAAGTAGAACTGTCACCCTCATTTCATGACATACTACAATACCATTTATAAAACTAATAAGTTTTCCCTTAGGTATAATAATCTTTGTACTATATGGGGGTTGTTAACAAGGGAATTCAGTAGAACTGAGGGACTTATAATTCCTCTTTTACAAAGGTAATCACAGTAGAGCTACAGTCATAAAGCTTTACATTAGATTCATGTGAGATCTTCCAGCAGGTTTACTCTTGTGAATGGTATAAAAGAACAAAGGTTAAATATTCTCCAGATATGCATTCTGAAAAGTGATCTGGACATACCCAAGCAGTGCCAGACAAACAGTTTGGCCTTTGACAAGCCTAAAAAAAAAAAAAAAAAAAAAAGAATACAGACTTCTGAGGATCAGAACAGTGCCAGCAACTCTCGCTCTCGCTCCTTATCTGGCTCCTTCCTTCAGTTGTGACACAGGCTTTTCACCAATGCAAATAATCCAAGGAAGATGTCAAATACTTCACACAGACTTCAAAATGGGAAAGATCTCAGGATTCTGTTTCCCATTTAAAAAAAAACACTACACCCATATAATTTGGGAGGAAAGACAAACTCTTCTTTGAATAACAGTTACCTTCAACAAGAATATGTGAAGTCTGAGCACAGCAGAAATGGTCCCAGCGTAGAGGAAATACTGTTTGCAGTATGCAAATGGACTCATGCTTTTGGACTCACAGATAATCACAAAATGCCAAACGTAAGAGTATTGTTTCAGTGGTCTTATAATATACAAGTAACACTAAACCTAACAGTAGATAGCAGAGAATCACAGGATTGTATAGGTTGGTAAAGACCTTTAAGATCACAGAGTCCAACCATTAACCCAGCCTTGCCAAATCCACCACTAAAGCATGTCCTCCACAGATCCCATGCCAGATCTACGTATCTTTTAAATGCCTCCATGGATAGCGACACCACCACTTCCCTAGGCAGTCTGTTCCAGTGCTTGACAACACTTTCTGTGAAGAAATTCTTCCTAATATACACTCTAAATCTCCCCTGGCACAACTTGAGGCCACTTCCTCTCGTCTAAGGCTTGTTACTTGGGAGAAAAGAGCAACACTTACCTCAGTACCTCTTTTCAGGTAGTTGTAGGGAGCCAGAAGGTCTCCCCTCAGTCTCCTCTTCTCCAGGCTAAACAATGCCTGTTCTCTCAGTTGCTTCTCCTAAGACATGTGCTCTAGACCCTTCACCAACTTTGTTCCCTTCTTTGAACACGCTCCAGCATCTCAATGTATTTCTCAGAGTGAGGAGCTCAAAGCTGAACACAGTATTTGAGATGCAGCTTCACCAGTGCTGAGTACACGGGGACAATCACTTCCCTGCTCCTGCTGGGCTGATACAAGCTAGGATGCTGCCAGCCTCTTGACCACCTGGGCACACTGATGGCTCATATCTGTCTGTCAACCAATACCCTCCATGTGCTTCTCCACTTGGCAGCTTTCCTTCCACTCTTCTCCAAGTCTATAGCATTGCATGGGATTGTTGTGACCCAAATACAGGACCTGGCACATGTTAAGTGCAAGATACTAATGAATTTCATTACCAAATCTATATTGCATCTCCCAGCAATATCCTAGATAAGATAACAAACTCATTTCCTAGAATAAGAAAATCTATATCAAGTCAATTAGTGGAGGAAAAAAGAAACCATTACTTCAACATCAATTTTAAGTACTGGGTTACACGTGGCTTTGAGGATCAAGTTAAAAGTTCTTTAGGACCTCTGTAGACTTTATTGGTATGAGTTAAGATAAATTTAGTGTCAGCTACACAACATACATCAGAGAACTGGTGAGACTACAAAGACTAAGTTCTTCTGCAACATTAAGTATAATAGAATGTTAAAATTACAACTTTCTTTTGTATCTAAACATTTGGTTAAAAGCCAGTACATACTGAATTTCATCTGTTTTCTCACTGAGACTCAGCTTCCAAGTGACAAACACAGCTTCGTGCACCACACTGAAGCAAAACCCAAATAGACACACACATTATTCCTGCTTTTTTTCTGACATTGTTTACTTACAGCAACACGCATGCAAGCTGTTCTTTCAATAGGTTCTACCTTTTTGCTGCCCAGGAAGACCACCAAGACAAGTAGTTTTTTCTCCACCAACCACAGATACAGCAGAACTACAAACTGGGAACAGCTGGTTTTAAATGACATCCTAGAGACATTATGTACAATTGGAGCAAAAACTGGGTCTCTTCCACATTAGCATACTATCATGTACCTCCCTTCGGAATAGTTGGATAGAATAACAGATAGAACCAGAAAAAGCCACCACACAATTATATTTCCACAGTAGAAGAGAATTTTCACCTATGCCTCTTTCTACTTTTAAATGCTGACCAACAGTAGTAAAGCACGGTGACACATACAGAAACCGAGAACCACAATGCTGCATGTAGAAAACCATCCTCTAAAACATCCATCTAGGTGGATAACACACCCAAGATTGGAATCAACTCTCCAGTTTCCAGGTGTCTATCAGTATTTAAAGAATTTGAAATATCATACTGAGTACCTTATAAAATAAGATGGTAAGTATTAAGACTATACAATACCCATGCCTTACAAACAAAAATATTGAAATATTTATCATAATGCTGAAGAAATTTATATTTGGAATTTCAATATCCTGCCTACTCTGAGCAACAGCTATACAATATTTTTGTACAAAGAATTAGGACTGCGACTTTACTGAAAAAAAAATCTTGTATAAGAACAGAAAAAAGCTCGAGGATTAATTAATAAACTACATTTAATATCTGGTTTATGTTACTGAAGCCAAGAGGTAATTGATAATTTAAAAGGCTCTGAGTGATATATTTGTTCATATTCACATCTGCATAATTTTGTTCCATTAAGCAATCTGTGCTGAAAGTAATTCTGGGATGATAAATCTAATGAGAACAAAAGAGATCTTATCCTATCTAAGCTAAAAGGTGCATCCTCCTGAATCTTACATGAATCTGATATTAAGACACTGAGATATCTCTTCCTTGAAAATAATGGAAAACTAAGGCCTGAGCTTTCTTTTTTTGGTTTATCTAACTTCATGTAAGTATTAGGCAATGTGAACACATGAACTGAACAGCTAGCTTTGTATCTCCTTCACCAAATACTGTTTTCACCTCTGATTTGTAAATCATAGAGTGACTATTCAGAAATAAGATCAATTTTAAGCTGGCTTCACATTCATACAGACAGACAGAAAGGGTGTAGTCCCAACAAAGACCATTTGCTCCTTATTGGCTTACAAAATGCAGCTGGAAAAGTGGATCAGCCCTGCATTTGTTCTTTGCATAGATTGATATTAAAATGACTACACCACTCTTTCTCATAGCATGGAAAAAACAAAACAAAACAAAACAAAACAAAAACCTCTAAGTGAGAAGGGGCAAGACCAAAATTATTATAATGAGACAAAAATGCCAACACCCAGTTCTGTTGCATATGGGGCTGAAATTTCATCAGTCTATCATTAAATAAAGTCTAGAAAGAGTAAGACACATATAAATGAAGGTTGCAAAGTCTCACAGTACAAGGCGGGCTCTGTTGCTCACAGAAGTAATTCAGTACTACTGGGCCAACACCGAGGACAGTCACCTTTCTAATGGTGACCACAAATGATCATTTTCTAGCTATATAAATAGAAGGCTTCACATTTACTTCAACTATCAATAGTATCAGTATCACAAAACATAATGAATAAGCCCATTGCCTTTATGAAGCAACATATCACTGTCACAGACAGCTGTATAGGGAGGACATACTCTGAAGGAATATAAGGGCAGTTGATTTTATTGACACACTCCACAACTCCTTGCCTCCTCCATTACCACTCTAAACCACCTCTAAAAATCTCAGTAAATACATTAAATATAATTGGCAATTTTCCACTTCCCAGCAGGTTGTCTCTAAAAAGATCAATCGATACACAAGATCTTCAGAGAACAAAATACCACAGAAAATAGCAAGAATTTCTAAAGGCAACCATCAAATACCATTAAAAACAGACTGTTGTAATTCTAGAGTTCCTATGTTCTCTGGATTTCTCCAAGTTTCATTTATCTAGTCTCCTTACTAAGAGCTCAAAAATTCTTCAAGCATATGGATTCTAAGTGGTATAAAAACGTGAATTAGAAAACACTGAATTAAAAGCTTTGGAGCATTTTACCACAGCTGGAAGCCTCAAAGTCCAACCAACCTGCTTCCTAATTAGAAAGCAACCTAAATGAGACAGTGCTTCCTTCTTATCTAACATTAAATTGTAACTTCATTCTTTATTTAAACCACTGTACCCAACTGTTTTAGACCTATGTTTGCAACTCCATTCTACTACCACTGCCTAAATTACAAGATGACTGTATCAACCAGTTCTGCTCTACCTCTTCCTTATGAAAATTAATTAAAAAGACAAACACCAAAAACCTGTAAGCAACACAAACCATCAAACTTTACAATGCATTACAATACATTTCCAATACATTGATGGTGATAACAGAAGTTGGAATTAAAACTAGTACAAGCACTTTAATGTTGCAAAATGAATAAATTACAACACTTTTTCTCAAGAAACAAGCTATGACTGCTGTGTTCTTGACAAATTAATGCTACTGTATCAAAGAAAAACAGAACTAGGATTAAGAAAACAATTGGTAATTAACGACTGTCTGTTTAAAACACATCAATGTATCAACAATGGAATGTTGGATGAAGAGTCATAGAAATGGTTGTTCAGAGAAAGGAGAGAAGATCATCGGGAGTAGAAGTAAAAGATGCTAAACTACGTTTTATCCAGTGTTCAACCACAATATAAACCAAAAAAAAAGTGTATTGGAAAAGACAGTAGAGAAGTGAGGAGTCACAGGCAAGCCTTTCTCATCTGCTGAGATGCTGTAATAACCTCTTCAAGCCACTCACACCATTTATGTCAGAGGAACTGTGCAACAATAGGTAAGCCTTCTGTGCTAGTTTTAACAGCACTCAAAGACATTTGGAGGACAAAGATACCAGAAATAACCACTCAGAATTCAATAAAAAGAACAAATACTCTGAAATGAGAAAAAAAGAACTGTTCTTCAGTAATAGATTTAAAATATGGCTTAGCTTTTAATATGGCTAATTCCTGTACAGAGAGACTGCTTGGTAATAACTAGAAATAGGAAATACTGAAATGTCCCAACTGAAGCTGCATACACACTGTAATTATGGCTAATCTGTCAGGTGCATTTTTTTGAGTTGAGCCAACAGAATTGACAGAATTGATCCCATGATACAGTAATTGAAGAAATATTAAAACAAAACAAAACAAAAACAAAAAAAAAAAAAAACCAAAACAAAACAACCCACACAACACCAAAACAACCAACCACATGTTTCCAGTTCTTAAAACTGGTAAAATAAAGAAAATTATATTCTCTACCAGTTGTCCTCAAGGAGACTGATGTGTAATGGGAGCTCTCTTATGATCAGTGCGATGATAAACTTGTTCAAAAAACAAAGGAAGAGATTCTTATCACTTGTCCTGTTGCAATTCCTGTTTTGTGTTCAGCGGGGCATTGGCCAATACCCCATTGCTTTTCTGTCCTCATTTTGTTTGCAAAGTTTGCATCAGAGAGTACTGGATGAATGAAAATCTCCTAACACGAGCTGCACACTGTCTGCGTAAAGGAAGAGGAGAGTGCTCTTCTTCCCAATCATTATTTTGGATACTGTTAATAGGGGTTATTTTGGTCATGACAGATAAAAAGATCTAAGGAAACCATCACTCAAACAGTTATAGAATGACCAAAGTCAGCCTCGTATGTAAAAATGCGGTCAAATCTTAGCAGTGGTAAAATAAAGGAGTGCTTTAGTTCACCTCAGCCCTCCTCCTGCAATTAATCTGAACTACCAGTGCTCCAGTGAAATTAATTAACGGTTATTAAGGAACATGGTTAATGACACTGTGGGCATGTATCAACACTGGCACCCCATTTGTAGCTTTGCCAGAAATAACACATTTTTACAACAGATAATTTGCAGACTTGATTTCTCGCAATATATTTCCCTTCCTGAAGGGAATATTAGAACACCAGACTGTCTGCATGTACAGAAATATGCTGAGATATTTAATTTACCCATGATTATTTACCAGTTATAGCTTTTAGAATTATAGCTTGAGCTGGTTTTTTTTTTTTTAAATGTTATTTCAGCAATCTTAAATTTTGGTTAAATTATAAAAAAAGAAAAGGACAGAGATCACTGCCTTTTAAAATTCTTTGAAACCAAACTTCATTATGTCCATCCTATTTCTACCTTCATTTAAAAGTGTAAAAATAATTTTTGCTAGAAAGAAAGATTAGAAAACAAAATCTATAAAACAAAAATAAAGAAGAAAGTCATACAAAGAAGCATGCTCAGAGAGGGTGCAATATAGATCCTCCTAATACTCTGTCACACCAAACTTGCACAGTTTAGCAGCAGGAATTATTTTGTAGTAATGGCAATGTGGGACACATTTTTCCCTCTCAGACAGAAAACTAAGGAGAATCAAGCCGGGGGGGGGAGCAAAGTTGTTGTCTGTGTGTCCCCCCCAGTAACTCTAATATCCCACAGATCTTTTCTATCTACTAGATTCTATAAGCTGTTCCCTGCAGAAACAAACCAAATCTTCAAGAAACTGTAAACCACGGTAGAAATTTCACATATCATCATGCACCAACGTGATAGTGACTCCATGGGGCTGGACTTGGTATTTTCCAGACCTTGCAAATCATTAAGCTCATTTAATGGCAACAAACATTAACTCCAGAGCCTCAAGCACACTACAAACTATAGTCTGCAGATGCACAATTCCTTTAAACATGCGTTTTTACTAGCAAAGACTCCAAATAAGCCACTGGAATACATAAAGCTGGAAACTTGTCTCACACAGAGAGCTAAAGCCTTTAGTTAGGTATGCTGAACCACGGCCTACTATGAATGTCCAGATTTCATAGTTCATTCATCAATAAGCAACAACCAGTTAAAAGCAAGCAGTCACGCCTACTTTGGTCTCCCATCTACGGAAATTAATCCAACTTAACAAAATATGCACAGACAAATGGAGGGAACAAAAAGAAAACTAAAGCTTTCCTCATTTCCCTACCATCATACACAGAAATTTCTTTTCACTTACTCATCACTGTTCTTTTCTTCCCCACACTTCCCTTTTCTTAAAAGGGAACTCATCTCAGGAAGATCAAAACCCCATTTGTCCCTATCCTGCTCAAGAGCCATATTAGTGAGCAAACTTCAGACACACAGCTTTTAAACCTACAGCGCTGTGCTGGTTTGATACTCACCACTGTACACCCCAGGAAAAAAACAAACAAACAAACAAACAAACAAACAAAAAACTTGTTATTCTTTCTAGATCAACATCCTAGATTAAAGTTATCTCAATCCAGAATAACTGAGTAGTTCATGTTTACTTATGTAATCCACAAAACCCATTAACATGAAATCCCTCCCTTACTCTTTTGGAAGAGGGAGGGAGCACTGCCCTACCTTCCTTCTCCAAAATAGATTTCAATTTAAATGCCACCATCTTCCTAAAGAAGAACAGATTCCATCCAAAGTTGTCACCACCTCAAGCTGAACAGCATGCAGAATGGATTATTATAACATAACGTCTCTGAAGAGCTCCTGTCTCCATTGTGTCTGCGGATAACGTATGCTGTTTAAAGATGAATGTTAAAAATGAAAGGGGAATCTGTGGTGCTGGTGGAAGGCAAGAACCAAGCCAGAGACTATAATGGAAGTCTTTTTGTGACTGCAGTGCTTGTTGCTGCAAACAATCTAAGAATTCAGCGCTCATTTGTAGTGTATACTTTAGAGTTCCTGCTGTGCTGCTGCACAGAGGCGGGGGGGAGGAGGGTGATCTTCAAGGATGAGATGCATCACTTCTTCCACTGTACATAGAAAATACAGCCTAGATAGAAGGGGAGAAAATATGCATTCCAGGGTATATAAAATCCTAAAGCATGACTACTGGAGACGCGTGTGCAATGCTTTTGAGACCCAGGCGGTACAAGTCACGTTAGATGGCTCCTACTTTGACTTGGCACATAACTGCATTTATGCACACCAGGTCTGAGAGGAAGGTAAGCAAAGTAGAAAGGTGTGGAAGAAAGTGTTTCAGCTCTGGTGTGAAGCCCTCAAATTTCTCCAGAGTGAGGAACAGAAGGATTTTCTTTCTATGCAAGGATCCCTTGCACTTTGGCCTCCCTTGACCTCTAAGTAATGCGCAGGTTTGCCTCCTCTTTCTTTTTATTTAAGCTTTTTGAAAGTACTAAGGCAACAGACATCCTACATCACAAACATTTGATGGCTGTGGCTGCATTGGCAGAAGAAATCGAAGAGCAGGGAGGTCCAAAAGTAAAGGCAGACAAGGAAAAGGAAATATTAAAAAAAAAAAAAGTTCTGGAAAGCATTCTGAAAAACTTCTGTTATCTATACATTCAGAAAAGGGAGAAAATAGAAGAGATGATGTTTGTAAAGGAAAAAATATAACACGATAAAGAAATATACATATTTCCATCCTAGGGCAGTAAAGTTGCAGAACATAATGAGATCTGAAGGGAGACAAACTCAGCCTTAGAGTAAGCTGAAAATGCATTCTGGCAGCTATCAAAGACATGTAGCAGATGAAGATCAGTCCAAAAGGTAAACAGAAATGGTGCAGTCTTCATTTCTTTTCCTTTAGAAAATTACAGGCAGACACTAAGGGCCAAACCATTTCCTGATATAGCTCTCTCAGGACAAACATAAAAAAAAAAGAGACAATAGGAAGGACTGGGAAAGGTGATAGAAAATAATTGAAAGGTTTGATGGACTTGGCCAGGGAGTTGTCACCAAATGACATGATATTGCCACTCTCAAGATTTACAGAATAATACACCTTAATCAATATCATATATATTCCTTCACTGCAAGAGCCTGCCTCCTCTTCCAATGAGGAAGGACCTTCCAAACATTGTAGCTGATCATGGGGAACTGAAGAAAAGCCAAGAAAAAAAAAAAAAAAAACAGTAAACCCAAGGGTATTTAATAGGAAAGCTGATATTTATTTTGAGTAAAAGTGATCTGCAGGCACTGAAGTCCTGCTTTTTTGTGTGTGTGTGTGATTAATCAACTAATTAAGTATTACCAAGTGCTCTGCATAAAACCTTAAAGTTCAAAAAATTCTCTAAGTACCACCCTGCAGCAGATGGTTGCAGCTTCCACAAGACCTTGCCGTATTTCTATTCAATTTGATCACTCACAAGATGTGAATCACTTTGAGATTCAACATCTGACACCCAGTATGGAAAGAACAGCTATGCCCAGAAAAATTTTGGTGCAAACCAATCGAAAGGCAATCAAAACAGTGATTTCTGAGACTCCCTTACATACGTGCAGCAGCAAGTCACCCCAATCGCCCCACCTGAAAACATATTCTCCTCAGGTAAAACGTTGGAACGTTGTTTCCCAACCTTTTACTCTAATGCAAATGCCAAAAAGAAAAAAAAGCCCTTCAAGTTCTTGCAGTGAAGACAAGATATGTCTAAATAAGATACTTAAGAGCATGCTAAATATTCTTATCAGGACTTGTTAATTAATTCTCACAATGCTCCTCACAAGTAGGTAGAGCAAAAGTTTATATTATTACAGAGCAACCACATCAGTACCTATACAGTGAAATACAAGAAAATGGTCTAGAATAGCTAAAATATTTCTGTTTAAGAAAATACAGATATCTTGTTAAGTGACTGCCTTTTTTTCCTACTTTGAATAAAGACTGAGATCTTACATCTCTGCTTGACAAGCCTGGAATTTATAACCATCCTGAACAATCAATACATTCATGTGTACCCATCTGCCTCTTTGAAACACCCAGGCTATAAGAAACCTTGACATAGCTAAAATGACAAAGACCATATGTGAAACAAGTCAGTACTGGTATCACCTTACCTTTCAGTGTTCATCTAAATCCCTCTTCATAAAAGCCCTGTTAGAGTCCTTCCCAGTAACACTCGACTATTATACAAAACTCAAACAAGGTTTACATCAAGCTCAAAACTTTGTCTAACCCAAGTCCTCCTCCTTTGCTCTGTGATAAGGCTATAGGTTGGGGGTTTTCACCAATTTCAGTCATTAGAGGGTAGAGAAGAAAAACAAAAATCCTCTACTCTGCAAAGATTTTCCTTTTTATGAGATCTTACAGCTCTGTGCAAGCAGCAAGCTCCTTTTCTTCTCAAGTACCTTTATGGAGACTCCTGGGAAGATTTCCCCTGGATAAGAAGGCTTTGAGATGCTGGAAGTCAGACACACGCCCAAGCCCTTTATGTCACCAGGAATCTGGGGAAGGAGCATTTTCTCTCAAGACTGTTTTGAAAGGAAAATCCACAGTGCCTTCTCTAGAGCAATTAACAGCTCCATCTCTAAGGCCTCTCATTACGACTAACTAAGAATGACAGCCTCTCTATTTTCCATGATTTAAAAGTGTTCCTTAATCAAATACAGGTAGCGGCAACCTCCCCAGATATTCTTACCATAGTTGACACCTCCTTATTTGATTGTGAGCCTCTAGCTAATTAGTCACTTCTGAAGAGGAATCGTTCAGCATCAAAAACCCGAGGCTTGCAAAGGTAAACCCGACCACTGTAGCTACTTCTGAAGCATCTGGCTGAACAAATGGCAAGAGGAAAAGTACATTCAATGGAAATGTGCTTTCTTTCATGTTACACCAAATCATCAGGACCTGTCTTTATAGCAATTTACAAGACATACATTGTTAGGCATCACAGCAATTCTTAATGGAATTCAAGTAGTGTTAAAGCCTCTGTAGAGTGCTTCCTCATGAAAGGAGATATTAAATGGAGGGTTCAATATTCTGTGAGAAATAAGGACACTGAGATGGTCATGTAGGTACCTGATTGAAGAGTTCCAGTGCAAATGCAAACACAAGGTTATGTGTCAGCAAGTGCTGCAGGGACTTAGGGCCTCAGGAGCTGATGGCTGGGTCACCTAGAGCACAAGACCAGCCTGGCAGAGGCCAGGCCTGCAGCAGAGACAACAGCAGTCAAGAAAGCACTACTCAAAGCTCTGCAGATGCTGCCATCAGCCTGTCCTAACTGCAAGGATTCCATGAAGAAATGCCCATGAAGGATGATTTTAGCATAAAACAAGACATATCTTTTAGGAAACTCCTACTGATAAAAAAAAAAAAAAGAAAGAAAAGAAAGAAAATTGCATTAAAACAACAGGTTTAAATCTGGTAAGAAACAGCAGAAAATAAAGACTAGTGCTAAGAACAGTGACAAAGCAACATCCTTCGCTATGTATTGCTTACTGCAGCTGGCAAAGCAGAATAAAGCTCCCAGAAATAAAAGGAACTGTTCCCTAGTATGTACATAATCTGCCTAATGGTGAGTAGCTATTTTGTATGTATATACACACACATATGAATTTGACAGAAGTAGGAGAACTACAAGCCAACTGATTGATTCAAGTTCCAGTTTTCAGGATTTCCCTTGCCTGGGTTTGTACCTTAAATGCTGGTTCGAATGAAATTTTGCCCACATACATAGACATCAGCAATAATTCTCAAGAAAGAGACCAGATGAGCAGTCGTGAGCAACCCAAACACATCCTTCTCCTTCGATAGACGAAAAAAGTCCGAAGGATAGTTTGTTAGGCACCTTTTGCGACTTGCCCACAGAGCCAGAGCAGATACCTCTGAAGGTTGCCTGTCTGCCAGCCCCAGCATCCTCTGGCCAGCTACCTAGGCAGCAGAGCCAGCCACACGATTCTTCTCCTGCCTCCTTCTCAGGAGGAGCGCCTGCCCAGGAGCGGGGCCACCAGCCAGTAAGGAAGTTCTGCAGCAGTGGGACAGCACCGGGTATGCCTCATCCAGCCCTGGACCCAGCAAACATTGTCTATAGAGAAAGCAAAGCCCACTAAAGCTTTTAGGTAAAAGTCACATATTTTCCACTTGTTTTTAAGCCTTCTAAAACACTATGGAGTTTTGTTGTCAGATATCCAGTTACAACAAAAGAATAAACAGTTCCCTGGAGGTTATTTTAGTTGGGGGTTTCTTCCAAATATTTTCAAGACATGAAACAAAGGGAATTATACAGAGTGGGAAAAGAAAAAAAAAAGAAAAAAAAAAAAGGCAGTTGTTCTGTCTACAGACTTCCATTTGGGACAATCAGGCCAAAGCCTGATAAGATACTTAGTTTTCAGAGCAAGAATATACCTTACCACAAAAAGAATCTGCACTGACAGCAAGGGTTTCCTTGGATTTTATTTGGGAGAGCATAAGAGAAAACATCACTGTAACAAAAACATTACACATCCTAAGGCAGGAATATTTCTTTAGTAAGAAGTCTATAACAGAAAACTGTATTCTATTCAGCTTTCAAAAAGCAACCAAAGATGAAATAAAGGATTTTTACAACTGTTCTTTCAAATCTCATGGAATGAGTTTTTAAAAGAACAGGAGTTTAACTTTGTTTGCATTTTCTGCTTTACATTTTCTCAGAATCATGACAAAGGAACAAAGATGTCTTTTCAAAGAACCAGTCTCATATTTTGCTGCTGAAACTGCTTAAAAACAATGGATCTATAATCCACTACAGAATACACTCTGTGTTATATGTAGCCATTTTTGTGCATTAAAAAATTATAGGCTCAAGAAGTCTTACCTTAGAATCATAGAATATTTTAGGCTGGAAGGGACCTCTAGAGGTCATCTGGTCCAACCTCCCTACACAAGTAGGGACATCTCTACCTAGGGCAAGTCGCTCAGAGCCCCATCAAGCCTGACCCTGAATGACTCCAGGGATGGGGCCTCCACCACCTCTCTGGGCAGCCCATTCCAGTGATCTATCACCCTCATATTAAAGAACTTTTTTCTAATATCCAGTCTAAATGTATCTCATCTTCTGTTTGTTTTCAACTATCCAGTAACAGCTGGATACAGCTACAGCTCTGCCATATCTCTTGCCATATCTGTTTCTGGATTGACTTTCTGAAGCTACAGTAAAATAGTAAAGGCACTGTGGTGTTTTACAGTAAGTAGACCCCTTCTCTTGTTAGTGTTGAAGGATATTCCCCCCCAAAAAAAGGATACCAAGCTTCAACTACAAGGCTGGCATTATGGCCTGGAAGATCCTTGATGGGGAGCTTTCTCTTTTCATTCTCCCACTGTCCATACTTGGCTAGCTCACTTCTGTCTATTAGTTGGCTACGAGCTTAGGAAAACATCTGAAACTGTTCGTAAATCTGCAGACTCTCTGTGAAAGAGCTAGATACTCTCAAACCCAGATCAAGACTCAAGAACTCTGACTTCCACAGATCAGACCCTTTAAATCCTCTTTTTAGGAATTATTTGACAATCACTAGTAAAACAGGCAATGAATTTTTAAAGCTACGTTTTCTATAACTTTTACAGTCAGATATAATACCTATTTAATTTAACAAGTATCACAACAGATGCTTTTGGATTTAATGAAGACATCCAAGCAGATTTATTGCCTATTTCCTCCAGAGGCAACTGAATAATTTTCAACAAATAACTTCTTCCCATATAGTCTTTATTTTTGTGCCTACATTGAATAGCATGTACCAGATTGCATTTCTTTCCCTTGAAATGAACCACCTCAAGTCTTTACATATCTGTCAAGACTAACGTGATTCACAAGTTAGCTGGAAGCATTGAGTCCAGTAACACAGTCCTGTTTGTCTTTCTCCAGCCAGCGGCGCATGCTATCACCTGAGCAATGACTGCCAGTCTCTGAGCTAAAGGGGCATAACTTGGAGACTCTTCAGTATTCCTTCAACTTTATTCACAGTACATGCTCTGTCTTTGTAATTCTTTTTCCATCAGCTGTATCTTTTGGAATTTTGGCCTCAGTTCCCACACAGGCAAAGCAGACAATGTATCACACGGACCGTTAAGCAGAGACAGCTCACATCATCTCAGCAGTTTCAGCAGAAACTGAATTTTGATGCCACAAGGATAAGTGGCTGGACAAGACCAGCCTGTTTCTGCCATAGGAAATAAATATGATGGGACAAACCACAGGTGAAGCCCTAGTGGTGCACTCAGGTGAGCCTATTCTTCCTGATGTCAGTTGGGAAACAACGGAATACATGAGGAGTGGCAGTGCTGCTTGCCTGTCCCCAGCAGCAGTTGCCTTTCCCAAATCCCAGCCCTTATCATGGGGCAGCAGCAGTGCTGGGAAGCCTCACAGAGCAGCCAAATTCATCACTGCAACTAAAGCTGACGCTACACTCACAGTCACTTGCCCCAGAGCTGCCTGCTTTGCACGTGCCTTGAGCCATCCTGCCTTTCAGCTCAGGTACATGAGAAGTTCCTCCCCTGTGCAGGATCTGCCTGTGGAAGGATCCTGCAGAAGATTTCAAGTGACTGTAATAAGCATCAGCAATACACCAGTTTCACTGCTTTGTTGTATAATATGCCCACTCACTGAGGCTGAAGAGCTAAGCTAACCTGGAAGGAAAGAAGAAAAGAAATGCATCCTAAAGCAAATTCTCACCTGTATGTCGAGCTCTACTACACAAGGCAGGGCAGAGGAGATAAAGCTTTCACTCTGTACGTATAGGTACCCCTAGGGCTGGATGTGGTTCATGTTCACAGTACTTAGGCTGGATTGGTCACGGATCAGGTCTAAATGCATGTAGGCCTGGAAAGCTTTTCCCTGCAAAAATTCTCAGCCTGCTTGTAAAAAATAACTTGTGATTTGCACTATTTAAAATCAAAGAGTTGCCATGAGGTTATGTGTGGTCTAGAACCTCAGCTGTAAAGAGTCTGAGGATCATGCCAGGCAAAAGTTAACACGGTTATTGATGGTTACAAGGTTATGCTTTTGCATGTCTGTGAACATAAAGCAAGCAGGTTGCAGTCCTCATACTAAATTCTATGAACTGGGAGAAAGCTGCAGAAGCATTTAATAAATCTGAGCAGTAAAACATACAGTGATTTCTGGGAGAGATTTACTCATAGTTCTGAAAAAAGTTCCTCAAAATCCTCACAGAAACAATCCCTTCTATTTTTTTAATTTTCAGTAAATGTTCTGAGCTTTTAGAAAATCATCAAATAGCTACTGTATGCTATTCATGGCAACAAGCATAAGCGACTTCAACAGTTCACATGCAATGTACAGAAGGAAGAACTTCAAGGAATGTGATGCAATCAGTTCAAATGAAGCAGATGGGTAGGAATATGCAACTCCTATGATTCAGTGAGTTAGTGACAATATAAACTATGATATTAGAGTTACTCAGCCACACTGCTGTATAAGAGAGGTCCCATTGTAGTGTGCTGCATTAACAGCATCAAAACCCTTGAGAATTTTCTAGGCCTTGTCAGAGCAGACTGCTTTGATGAATAGTATAAACAGAAGATGAAATAATCATTCCCGAGCTTACAAGCACTGAAGCTTGTGAAGATTTCTGGTCTGCATTATGACAGTGGTACAGCCCTGCTTGACAAACAGGGCAATATTTCAGTTTATGGTTGTCAGATGTCCCAAACTCCCATGTTCATTTTAGATCTCTGAGGCTTATACCTCCAAAGACCTAGAGTTCTTCTTCACCTTTTATTTCCCTACAGAAACCAAGTGAGACTAGCAAAGTCAATGGGGTCACTCATCTGCTTGTCAGCACTTAGATAATGGCTTGTTGTTCAAGAGTGCCAGTCAATTTTTCTAGTCTTTGTAGATGGCTAATTATAAGACAAAACCTCAGTACTTCAGTTAAAGATTTAACAAGCCATTTTTAAGGAAAATAAACGCAAGCATGAGTTAAGGACAGTGAGCATACTGTCATTTTATGGTTGGACTTCATGATCTTGAGGGTCTTCTCCAACCTAAATGCTTCTATGATTCTATACTTATGCTCCACATCTGGGGCACAAAGCAGGAAGGATCATCTTGGTCACTGACTCCAATTCCAAAGTCTAGAGTAAGAGGCCAAAGGTCAAAACTACAAAGAAACTCAAGAGGAGAGCAGAGGAAATGAAGGTCATCATGCTGGCCCAAACAATATCAAGAAATGCGTTATGTCAAAGAGTTCAGAATATCCTGAGAAATGGATCACAACCTACAGAGCACAGAGCAGAAATGAAATAAGGAGCAGATCTCCACTTATCTCACCAGGGAGGAAAACTCCTTCACAAGTCCACATCTAGTTTAACCCATTTGCTTAAGCAAATGAAGTTTAGCAATAACAGAATTAATGGGCAGGTGTCCCAGCCTAATACACCAAACATCCCATCACCTCCTTCCCCCAGTCTGGTATTTTGTGAGATCAATGGACGACAGCAAAGAGAAGGAAGGGAAGAAAATAAAGGATAAAGCAAAAGACTACCATAGACCTTAAGTTACATTTCAAGAGGAACAATACTTCTTGGGCCCTACAGACAGGTCAGGAGGAGACATACTACATGAACACTGGGAAGAGGAACTCCGATCCCAAGGAGTTCATACAGAGGTCATGAAGATAAAGTTTTGACTTCCTTATCATGCTGTACAAATCAGAGCTTGCACATGAGAAACTGCATGAGGACTCCATTTCTCTTCACCTGATAATTCTCATTCATCAGCAAGTTAAACTTCCACAATTTAAAACTTAATCCAGGACTAAGGGTCCAGAAAACCAATTGACCTTTCTCTGTATCAAGATAAATAATACTCTCAGCAAGTTTACTTCCTATATTAATATTTTTCTATAGAAAAAGAGATAAAATAAGTTTGCTGTAAAATTTCATCAAAAAGTGAATATAATTAGGAGGAGAAGGGAATAATCCCTTTTTAAGCCAATATATCCATCTTGAGACAACCCTCAATATCCTTTAGAACATTTCAAGCAATTTTATCAGCATTTAGGAAGGAAAAAGAATGCCTTGAGGCTAGTCCTGTCAGCAAATATTTCCCATCTTCAGCTTAAATCTCAGTATTATTCCAGATGAATGCATTGCAGGCACAATTTTTTAAAGCACTGTGAACACTCTATTACACTGATGGCCACACTTTTCCCTTGTGAGCCATTATTTGCAAACATGGATGCCCTGGAACAAAAAAGGTAATTGGTAATATTTTGGAAAGAACACAGACACACTTCATACTAACAACCTCACATCAACAAACTCAAAGGATTTTCTAAAATTATATTTATGAGACCAAGACCAAAGTAAATTTGCATTTTTCTGTCTCTGTGATTTCATGAAAATAATGATTTTGTCATATCTCA
>JAAGNO010018809.1:0-13492 GCA_033439905.1 Ceryle rudis | reverse complement strand
TTAATCAAAATCACATTACCAGAAGTATTAAAAAAATAAAAGCATTGTGAAATTCACATATATACAGACCTTTTTTTCAGGAGCAATTTTATTTTCCCTCATGTATGTTTAGCTGAGCTTTAGACCAGCTTCCTCAGCTGGTTTGCATTTTATCAATGGCATTATGAGTTTTTCTACCAATTCTCAAGATATTTATTAATATTGTTACAACATGCTAAATCTTGAAGTTCCCAATTAAAAAGCTTCAAAGTGCATTTTCCAAAGGCCCTAAAACCTACAACTATGTCCCAGTTACTCTGATCATCTGACAAGCTACTTGCAAATCATACATTCAAAGAAACCCCAAAGAGACGGAGAAATATTAGAACTCTCAAAATCCATATAGTTATTTGTAGTTCCTAAATCCAATGCACTTCACCAACAAAGTTGGGAACAGATTTAAACGGCAAATTGACAGGAGCCTTCCTTTTGCCTTAAGGCACTTTCCAGTGGCACAGAACCTTTCCAGCTGTCACTATGCTGTTCTACATGCAAAGAAACTCGTCTTTCTCCTTCAACCTCAGAGAGAGGAATCACACCTTATTAGTTTACCAAACTGTCCCAGGCAGTGAACTGAGTGATGCAGGCTCACACCTTTTTCTGCCTGTCCCTTGATCACCTTGTGACTGAGTTTAATTTGAATTTATCCAGGTAAAGTGGCATGTGTATGTACGATACATATTTTTCTCTTGGATTTTGTTCAGTAGTTCTCTGGTCTCATGCACTGCAGTTTTCAGTGTATGAATTTTACAGTTAACTTACACTCCATGCACAAGTTTTGTACAGAGTTAAACTACACCCTTAGGCACCTGGCAGTGCTATTTCTGAAAAAAAAAATATTAAAAATTAAATTTTTTTTTAAAATCCCAATTTTATACATTATAAGTCTGTCACCAATCACAGACTGTAAGCTTTTCTCCCCTGCAAATCCAAAGAACACCAACATTTTAATGCACATTTCCTCTTCTTACAAACATGAGAGATCAAAAATAATATATTTCTCTGTTAATTACCCCACCTAACAACTTCTTTTCTGAGAAAAGACATTTCATAGCCAAAACAACACACACATCCTGCTGCAAGTCTTTCTCTTAATAGCATCCTTGAGGAGATGTTTCACTTCCACTGACTGAACACAACCACCCATAACTTCTCAGGACAAGAGACAAGGCTCCAGTTTACAAAGAATCTCCCTACAGGCCAGCAACAACAAAATACCAGTTAGCAGGATTACCAAAAACCAGTTTAGAGCCCCATTGCCACCCTGAGTGCAGGACATGAACCCCTGTCTTTGATCAACAAACTTTATTTCTTCATTTCTGCATGTTGAGCTGTCTAAACAACACTGTCTCTTTGAAGATAATTAGCACAAGAAAGAAAACAAAAGGGCATTAAAATTCTGACAATACATAATCTGCTTTCTAGTTCACAGGCATTTTATGAAGTATTTTTTGACCAAATTACCATTCCATCTGAATGCATTTAACAGCCAGCATTGCCAGAATGCCCTATAGTAAATACAGCTGAACATCATTGTAAGTTCTTTTTGACATTCCTGTTATTTTGCCATTCTTTAGAGCTACTGTGATGCTCTCAAGGAATACACCTGGCTTCTTGTCCATGTGTGTTCTCCATTTCCTTATAATGTCAGAAATACACAGCTTTAAAGGTTAAAATCTACAATAAGATAAGAAAGGGAAGAAGATTACCCATCATACCAGTGAAAGCAGGATGAGAGACCTAATTCTGCAATACAAACCCCAAGCTCACTGCAGCAGGTAACATAGAGGAAGCTGTGTGAAACTTAAAGGTGGTGGTCACTGAAAGGTGGCAAGTATCCCGGAGACAAGCGCTTCATTTCCATAATGCAGTTCCACTACTTCTAATGTAAACGGAAAAGAGAAAAACACATTTTTCTCATGCAAATATAGTAACCGTTTACAAACCTTAGAATATGCTCTGAAAAAACATCTGTGTATTACTGCCAACAGATGTTGTCATCATGATGATTAAAATGCAGTGGAAATAGAATAATCCAGCAAATCACAAAAGACATGTTCATAAAATCTATTGCATTGAGAGTGGCAGGGGGAACACTATGGTACCAAACAAGAGAAGGCAAGTAAAAAAGACATTGGAATTGGGATAAATAATTTACATTTACAAACCTCACTAGGAAGCAGAATGATGCATCTGCTGTCCATATAACATGGGGCATGGCTGGAAGTGAGGAGGTGGCTCTGAAAAGGACAACCACAGACAGGGAAGTGTATGTCTCACCAGCTAGACACCCTTGAGAAACTGGAGTTTTGGGGATGAACAACTGTATGCAAATCAAATGAATAACATAAGGAAGCCCTTCCTGATATAAACATTAGGTTACCAGAAAAAAAAAAATAAAGGGGAAAAAAGAACAAAACAAAACAAAAAACACAAACCACAAACCAAAACCAAACAAACACATCCCAAACCATTCCTACTGAAAACCAGCAAAAGGCCTGTTGAAAATTAGGACTGCAGGTTTGCTTCAAAAAGAATCAGGCATCACTAGTCATTGTGTTGCCCAGATGACTCAGAGTTTTAGCTGACATTATGTTTTATTTTTAAGCAACAGTGTAAGAGCAAAGAGGACACACCATGGTCACAAAAATGTAAACTGCCCCCCAAGACGAGGCAAGGCATTAAGTCTTTAGAAACCCATTTGTGAACCAATCTTGCCACACCAGAGCCACTGCCACAGGCAGAGAAGGGAGAGAAAGGTTACTTCAGCCACCTGCTTTAAGGAGGCTGTGACTAATTACGCTTGACAACAGCACTTCTGCTTGCCTGTGCAGCTGGCTTCATGCGCACCCATCCAGAGGCAAGGCAAGACCCCGCTGGCTGCCAAAGCACCGTGACCGCGTTGAACGGGTGCGCTAACGTGTGGCTGAGCACTCTGCTTGTCTAGAAGCCTTGCTGCAAGACCTTCCTCCTGAGTATTCTCCAAGAGTTACCACACACAGTCCATTGGTTCCCTCTACAATTTGTTGGGATTTTAAAAAATAAATAAAATAAAATAAAAAAAGGCTCAGTTGTGCTGAAACGTAAACTTACTTTTCATGTGGGCTATGTAACACTTTAATCCCGATACAGGCATGCTCATTTCAACCTGCTCCGAACAAGTGACTTTCTACAAGCAGAGGTTCCGTTAAGCTCAGCTTCTGCTAGAACTTATCTTTCCCCATCTTGTCCCGTGAGCACACTTTGCATTTCAGCACAGGCTGATTATTTGCTGACTTGCCAATGTAAATTCTCCTGCCTCTAAAAGTCCAGGCCCATACTGTGCAAGCATCTCTCCAGACCAGAGGAATTACAGGCTTTTTCTGTCACTGGTTGGGTCACTAAGCCCTACCAATATCAAAACTGGTGTTACTTTAACAGCAACTGAAGAATTTCTGGACAAAAACAAGCTGACAGAAAAAAAAAAAAGTTTCAGTAAAAATAAACTTAAAGCAGATAATTGGGTTGTACCCTTTTATTTTTTGTGCACTTCCAACATCCCAGTCCTCTGTGTTTTGACCCTTGCAGACATCACATCCTAAATTCCTTTCTTTGAGCCTCTCGGATAACTGTTCTCATTCCAAAAATATCCTTAGGTAGGAGCAAATGGACAAAACACAAGTCCTCTAGATTAAAATGCAGCTAATATTCCATACAAGACAATTCTCAGTTGATACCAGCACTTCCCTTGGAATTCTAAAGCATTTTTTAAATAAATGTAAAATTAAGTCAGAAGTTTGCAAACATGCAGAAAATACACTGAGAGGCTCTGTCTCCCATAAACCAACTCCTCCTTCCACCATCCCGATTTTCACCTTTATCCAGGAGCATAGGTTAAGAAAGCAAAGGGCTATGGAAATGTTACTCTAGATCATTACAAAGTTTCACCAATTAAAATATTACCAAGCAGCAAATAATTGTTTTTTCCTAAATATCGAGTATTGGTGTAAAGTATAGACATTTACCTGCTGACAAAGACAATTCTCAATAACTTTACAACCGTTTGCTTATACAGAAAAGCCTTTTATTTACTTTATAAAGAAGAACAAACCAGACTGTCAGTGAGATTTTGAGGATATTGAAAGTATTTCATCAGCAATGCTACTAATTAAAATCTCAAAGACCGAAATAAGTGAAGTAAAAAGCAGTGTATTAAGTGACTGGACTGAGAAACAGGATACATAACGAGAGCTTGGACCCACTGGGAGTGTTTTGGTTGGAGCTTGTATATTTAAGAGAGAAAGTCATTTCTTAAATATTATTCTGCTGAATATCAGGGGGGAAAATTGTTTTCTTAGCGTCCTTTTCCTCCCTCTATGAAAGGTTGCTAGGGAATGGTTCTCAGTAAGGTCAAACAGTAGAAAACCCGCTGTGTGTTTTAATGAAGGCAAACACCACTTGAAAGCAATGCCTTTTGGTTCTTTTTACCTTTAAGCACTGCCTGTTAGTGCTTTCCAGTATTAATTCCTACTGCATATCTGAATATATTATACAATAGGCAGAAAGAGAACAAAAAAAAAAAAAAATGGACAGGCACCAAGATACCACAATACGGTCAAAGGAACAGAACTTCACAAAAGTGGGGCTTGTAGAGACAGCCTCTTTATCATAAGACAAACCTTTTGGGCTATAAAAAGCACTCCAAGCTCACAAACCTGAACATGGTTTCAAGCAGAGCAATCAATCTAAATTATAACTAAATGCAAGCTATTAGGAAAAACAGAAAAGAAACTCTTTCAACATATTCCTCCTCTCAGATATCTATTGCCTTAAAGTTATGTAAATGAAAGAAATCTTGGCATATTAGCATATCATTATTATCTGCCTTTGAAATGATTGCAGATCTACATAGGATATAAAGAGGTTCTCAAAATGTCGCTCGCTCTTTTACAGTCTCTCTTCAATTTACTCATGAGCAAGAATCCTAATAACTAAAGAGCTACACCAAGGATCAGCACTAGCTACTCTGTTTCCTCAGTGAAGAGTGAAACAGAAGCGATTCTCATGACGGCACCTAGATTTCAACTTCAGAGCTAACAGTTTTTTGTGTAAATTAGCCTGCATAACTTGTACATGCCCTGCGCATAAAATGTTTCATCACTTGGTCTGAAACCTGGCTTCTCTCAACAGGTTTCCAAATGGAATGAACCACACAGCATTTCTGTATGTAAGAAAAACCACTCCAAGTTCTATTTTATATATATATAAAACCAAACCTGTCAAAATGCAAAATGAACATTTTCCAAAATCATCAACTCAAATATCTGTAAAGTATGAAAAAATCTCTCACCAGAAAAGTAATAGCTGTGTGAGCCATTTTCATTCTAGCAAGGCACTTTCAGATAAACAAAGACATCTGCTAAAAAAAAAAAAAAAAAACCAAAAAAACCCCTAAAATAACATTTAAAACCACATTAATTTCATATAAGACTCCCTCAGCAGTATGACTCCAAGAATTTTTTTTTTCTGAAGGGCAAATTGGAAAAACACCTGAAGCATGAGATGACAGAGACGAAGACACATCAGGAATTATCCTCAGCGGGAGCTTCCTATGAGTAAAAGTATGAAACACATTTTGATCTTTGCTTAAAAGATGATGAAGAGTTTGACTGTAGTTCCTCTGAAATGGCAAAAAGTTAAATGCAAAGTAACTATTTCAGCCACAGTCTTAGCGTGCTGTAGTCTTACAATCAAACACTACCTTAGTTGTCTAACTAGGCTTTGAAACTCTGTTTGTTTTCCTCACAGTAAATATCTATGGTAAGCCATGAACAGTTTTAATAAACATGATGATACCCCTCTGTTCAAAGGCTGTGCCCTTTTAACTCCTTTCACTGTATGGCTCAGCCATAGCATGATAAATCACATCAAAATATTAAATTCATTTCATTCTATGAGTATAAAGATGTAATTTAAAATATAATACTTAGACAGTCAACCCTCTAATCATCTGTAGCTGGAAGATTCTGAACACAGAAAGGCTCAAGGCATATTCCCTGCTGGACACATTACAGAAAGTCTATAAATCAAATTATTTCTATGGGGTATATGGGCATGCATGTATATGTATATGCATATATACAGATTGCATTTCACAACTAAGGATCATTTTCTTTAGCCATTATTTTAACCAGATCAGGCTGAGGCAGTTTTGTATACTCATTTCACATTTACAGATCCTCCTCCCACAGCAATGGATGTGAAAAGCTGCCATGCACCAAAAAAAAAAAAAAAAAGCAACTCAGAAAATTATTCCCTTTAAGAAAAACAAAAAAAAAAAAGTCGAAGATAAACATAAAGGAAATCTTTAACCCTGAAACACCTTCACTAATATTTTTATGAACACTGCTTATTTCTTATATTTCTTTTAGGATAATTTCTAGATGCTAATTAATGATGTAGCATATTTTCTGTAATGAAACCCTAGAATAAGAACTCCAACTGCAGCTCCTTGATAAATGAGCAGGATCACCAGAAGGATGAGTGGAAAAAAAAAAAATAGGTACTAAAAAAGAATTGTAGCCTAACCTGCAGCTGCTCTTGTGTATGAGGCCCTTAAAACAGATGGGTGACCCACAGCCAACATGGACATAAAGGTATTAACAAATCTGTATATTAGAAAAAAAAGAAGTGGCCTTAACCTGTTATGCAAGCAGAGGGAATGAAAAAAAAAATCTTTCAGACAAAATGAAAAGTTTTTAACTGCAAAGCATGAAAATAACAAGGGATTCCCTATCATCCCACAGCAAGCAGGGGCTGAGACATCTCCTCTGGCAGGCTGAGCATGTCACCTCCCCATCACCAGCCTCTGTCCAGCTGTGGCAGTACTCTGTGCTCCGAACAGGTCCCATCCACACTGTCACAGTCTTTCCATAAAAAAAACCTTACTACGTTGGGATGCTAAGCTGTGAGCCCACAGCAGTTCCTCCTTTTTCCCCTGACTCATCACTGCCTGCTGCACCCCAGTAAGTGGCACTGTCTGGAGCTTGCTCCCCAGCCAGCCCCAGCCTGACATGATGGGAGCCTCCACAAAAGGAGAGAACACGGCTGCGATGGAACTAAGGCAAATGCATCCTGTAAAAAAAAAAATCCCAGTCTGTAGCAGGTATGTGTTTGAGTGGGATGGCTTCCCAAAAGTACAAAATATTTCACACCTGCAGTTGAACTGTGCCCAGAACGTGAATAGCTGTGGTTACCAAGTAATGAATTGCAAGAGGAATGAAACAACAAAACAAAGGGGTATTTGGCACCTGTAGCCTGCCTTCATCCTCAGCACCAACTGGACTCCTGTATGGGCTATCGACTCCTTCCTACCAAAGACATCTGCAGGTCCCTGCTTTCAGTGTAACAAAGCCATGAGAATGGGAAAAGATGGACGTTTTAATTTGCTGTTCCCTTTAGCTTAGCAAAACTCCCTGCTCTGTAATACACTGAGCCACACAATTATAGAGCATAAAAACACAAGTGCAATGAGGTGACTGTCACAGATGTCTTCACTGTGGCAGTCCTTAACAAGTCTTGCTCTGGTCTCAGAGGGCACAAGGAGGTAAAACTGTTAAGCACATTCACCCCACCGAGCAACAGCTTTTATCTGCAGCAAACTAGTAGAAAAAAATGTGCAGTTGCACAGCAAGGCCTCTCTGACCATGGGAGGGAACTCTTTCTGGCTGTTTCTTAAAAACATGATGAAAGCTCAGCTTAAACCTAGAAAAATCAAGTATGTTCTTTCTGTAGAGCTCAGAGTTTACCTGTCAAAAACTTCCAAACAAGACCCTGTACCCTGATGAAAAGTGTGAAATATGTGTTCAAACAAACCATGGAAAGAAAGCAAACACAGGTAAAGATAGAGGACAATGGAAGGCTCGAGAGAAACCATTGAAGAAAAGTGAATTGACGATATCTTGATATAAACCAATCTTTTGCAGTTCTGGCAGATTTATTTATTTAAATATTTTACATTAAAAACTCAGTTACAGCCTACGATTTCTAGCCAGGCACCAAATTCCCTGATCCAAAGCAGTCAATTCAATAAAGCTTTGTTTAAAAACAAAACAAAAATAAACTAAACTAAATAAATAAATAAAACCAAGCCACACCAAATAATTTGTATATGCAGTGGTTTGCATATTTTTTGTTTGCATTTGCTATGCTTCTCTTTCCTTCCTTTCTACTCTTCCATTCTGATACTCTTAACTCTAAAAACAGCCATCTTCACTTCTGGGGCATGTGAAACTACAGCTCAACAAAATGCCTTACTCCATGTTTACACAGACATCTATTTGACATAGCTTTATATGGTGCTGTTTCTGGGCTTGCCCAGAGGCAAGGGGAGGGTTATCCCCATGACCTAGGTGTCCTTCCACAGTTGTTGTTAGGTTTTCCTTTCCCTTTCTATATTTAACAACCAGCTAAGTTTAAATTCTCCCAACAGAGAAAACAGTCATTTAACTGAACCCAGCAGTCTGGGTTTTTTTACAAAAAACAGGACACAGCTTCTGGCCTACCTGTGAATTTCTAGTCATGGTTGCTTTCATTACCTTGAAATTGAGTCCTGGATTTCCAAGAGCTATTTGCAAATACCCCAAGACACATGCACACACACACAATCATAGAGTCACTTGGCCATAGAGTCACTCTATCACTGGGCAATACCCACATGACAAGCATAGGTCCACTTGAGATTTTAGCCAGATAAATAAATGTAAGAATAGCAATGGAGCTGCTGAACCCTTTTCTCCAAGTCTGTATTTCATCTTAGCTATCTACACATTGATCAGCTTATGCCTTAGCAACAAATAGAACTGCTAGAAAGCAACTGTGCTTGTAACTTGAAATATGTGTGCTGAGACAAGATAGTTCCAGAAGTATGTGCTAATCTCCTCTCTGGTATCCAGTGATAGGGTGCATGGAAATGGTTCAAAACTGGTTCAAAGCTTCACAAGGGCATGTAGTTATAGGACAGGAGGTAATGGCTTTAAACAGAAAGAGGGTTAATTTAGATTAGACGTAAAGAAGTCATTCTTCACTGCAAGAGTGATGAGGCACAGGTTGCCCTGAGAAGTTCTGGATACCACCGCCTTGGAAGTGTTCAAGGCCAGGTTGGATGAGTCTTTGAGCAACCTGCTCTAGTGGGACGGGGTTGGAACTAGATGATCTTTAAGGTCCCTTCCAACCCAACCCATTCTATAATTCTATGAAAGCTGCACCAGGGATGGTTAAGATTGGATATTAGAAGGCATTTCTTTAGTGAGAGGATGGTCAAACACTGGAAGAGATTTCTTAGAGAGGCAATTGATGCCTCAAGCCTGTCAGTGTTTAAAAGGCATTTGGACAATACAATACAACATGCTTTAATTTTTGGTCAGCCCTGAACTGATCAGCCAGTTGGACTAGGTGATCGTTTTAAGTCCCTTCCAACTGAAACAGTCTACTGTGCCTATTCTATTCTATGCCAAGTATGTACCATTACCAAGTCCTACAGACTACGATAAGAGACCAGATTCACTCAATGGTATACAACACAGACATGCAAAAAATCAGCAACTCTGAGTTGCTGTGAAACCACAGTAGCATACATTGGACTGATAATAAAACCATTGATAGAACACCGTTCTTGCTCATATTCTGATTTTCAAAATTTGTTCTAATCTCCAGAGCTAACAGCATTCTAACATCAACAAGCACACATCTAAAGCTGCTCAAATTAGAAACAATACATTTGAAATTTCTGTGCAGAGAGAACAACAAGCTTCAGCTCCAGGAAAGCTCCATAGATGTGCAAGAATCATCTGCTGAGAAACAGCATTTTAAAGTTTCACAGTTTCTGAGTAACTATCTCCTCTGGGTCCTTTCTCCACAAAGCACTACAAACATTAAGTATTAGTTTTCCTGTGCCCCAGTGTTGAAATATGGCTAACTATTCCCCCTCCAAAAGCAACACTGAAAAAATGTAGACATTAGTTTTGTTTGGGTTTGGTTTTTTGGGTTTTTTTTAAACACACCATCATGTTTTGAAGCCCAGATGGAAACTTCTTTGCAACCCTTATGTCATATACACAGTCCCTTTTCAACACCAATAGCAGGATCAAAAAAAAAAAAAAAAGATAATAAATCCACAACAATTTGAACCAAAAGCTTTAAAGTGTTTCTCATACCTTTAGGCTTATTTAAATCCTTGAATCACAAAAAGGTTACCACAGTACTAATTTAAATACACACTACACACAAACAAGCACTCATTAACTCACATCTCTATTGCTTAATATAAACTGAGCACATAGCACTTTAGGAAGCAAGAATATAATTTAACATCATGTTTGTAATATGAGCTTATTTCCTTAAAATCACACGAAAAAGACAATGAATCTCCATCTATATTTTTTATCCCATGAGCCAGTGAAAAAACAATTTTTCCCTCGAGTAATTGCCACACGCAAAAGCAGTATTCTATAAAATGTGATGACTGCTTGCAAGTATGAACAGAAAATGAAGTCCTATTTTATGCACACACCAGGGTCTGTTCATTCTTTACATCCCTTGTCACTGGAGTTCCTTCCACCCACTTGCCACACTTTGTTACAGAATATGAGTTTGATGGGGCCAAAACAATTCATTTACTTATCAGCATAACAATATGTGTTACAGAAACAAGATCCTGAAATGAAAGACAAAGATGGAACACAAGTTATATTTTTTGTTAATTACTGTTCCCTGGCACCCAACACAACCACTAACATGAGGGTCCACCAAGTCTGTAAAGAAAAAGTATCTCTAAATTTTATTTATCTGTTTCAGTCATCAGAAACTATAAAAACAGTGCCCTTCTCTCTCTAAAGAGAATTTGCTAAAGCTTTTTTCTCAGCACCTTCCAGCACTGAAAACTACTCCACTTACAAAAGGCAAAGTCTCTTTGGCCTTAAGGGCTGCAAATGCACTGCTCCTGCTGAACAAAACCCTACAGCTACTACTCTTCCACGCTTCCTACCCTTCCCACCCTATCTCCAACTGCACAGTAAATGCCAGGTCAAATGAATGCTAAACACTATCTCCATCAGTAATTAAACTTTTGTTACTATGTAATAGAACTTGTTACATTGAGAGATGACTTTCCATCATTTTACCCGCACAGCATCACTGAAATTAAGGTCTTTGCTTGCAGCACTCTCTTAAAAAAGGACTCAAAGAATAATTTACAATGGCATCTCACATGACTGTGCAAAAGATGCTTTGAATAAGAACAGTATTTGTGATTGGTCTGATTGCATGAAGAATTCTGGCAGTAGTATCGTAGTGGTCTATTTTTACTTCAGAATGTTTTTTCCTATAAAAAGTTCCATTGCTATTGAAACTAATGCTCGCAACATTGATTTCCATGGTGCTGCTTAGAAAGACACTGCAGAAGAATAGTGTGGATGTCAGGGCATTTTATGTAGCAGCAGTAAGATTCTGTGAGCAGTCTGGGCGGCAGATTTGCTCCAGGTTATTGTGACTACTACATGCAACATTCTAACGAAATGAGCAAGACATCCGTACAGTGAGATGCAATGAGATTTGGAATAGTCAGAACGACACCAAATAACACTGGGCAGACAAACACTGCTCAGTAACAGCAGCCCAGCAACTTTGATGTCCCATGTATCATTCTGTCAGCATTTTGTATAACTGTTTCAAAAGTAGGAAATTAAACCTTAAATAAAAAATAAAAAATAGCAGACCAGACCCAACAAAGCAAGCCAGGATATTGACCCAAGTCTGATATTCTCCTCTTAGCTCTCCAACTGTGACAAGGTTTTACTGGCAGATAGGATCATTTCATAGTCCTCCCAAAAGACTCACTGATAACGCCTTAATGAAGCGGCAATGGAGAACAAGTTCTTTTTGCAATTATGAACATTCATCAACCATTTCCTTAATTCTCCAGTATGGGATCAGTTCATTAAAGAGCAATTCTAATTGCAATGGGCACATGAGCCCTGAAAGAGTATCTTGGAAGGAATAGGAGGAAACATATTTATTTAGATATATTCAGGTAGCACAAAGATACTGTATCAAAAGGATTTAAAAAATGACCAGACCTTGGGTCTTTTCTGTGGCTTCAGCATGGATTTTCAACAGAGAAATTCTATTTTTATACTAGTCTTCATAAATTAAATACTAATCTTCAATGTTAGCAAATGAACCAATTAAAAAAAAAAAATTAAAAAAATCCTACTAGATCAAGAAGAATCCTCCAGTCAGTCACGCTTTTCTGCTTTCAACAAAACTGAGGGAAGGGAGTCTGTCCACAAGACTGACAGCTCAGATCCCAGGCCATTCAGAATAATTTCATAAAGTTTTACTTCTGAGAAGAGACATTGTTGAAAGCAATTGTTCAGCCAGCCAACTACTGTCACTTCCATGAATATGAATAAGCTCCAATATAGGACACTGAGCTTTTGCAAATGTAGGAAGATCCAATTGTTCAGAGTTAATCTTTGCCAATATATCAACCCACCCTTATTTAGAAAATTTTATTTCCCTCTGGTGTCTGACTGTGTGGGTGAAGTTTTTGTTTTAAAAGTTGCCTTCTTCGCATTTTCATAAAGATTTTTTTCATATCTCCTTGCTAAGCTTTCAGAGCAGCAGAGGGAAACCTACTGTTAATGGGATCAGGCCCTTGAGAGGGTATATATTGCTGTATCTCCTGAATGTGCATGATATTAGCTAGCACATAGGAAGAAAAGATAGCAGAAGAAATTGTTCAGAGTTCACGAAAATTAACATTTGGTGTAATTTTGTAACCATAATTTGCATGTACACAACTTAAGACATAAATACATATGGATTAATGCAAATTTTCATATGGGAAAAGATTCACTCTGTGCTCCTTAAAGCTAAGAGTAAGGCTGGTGATGAATCTTTTTTTTTTTTTTTAATATTCTAGTCTGGGTATATAAATAGCTCTCTGTTTCTAGAATAATTACTACTGAAAAACACAGCTTCTGAAATAACCCAGGCCATAATTAACCTTGGCTTCATTAAATCACAAATCACATCTTTTGAAAGTCTTATTTGTAAAGGCAAGCGGATTAATTTAAACGTTTCCCTTTGCAAAAATTTAACTGAAGCGATTCACCTACGTAGCTACTCGTCAGATCTTGTAAACTCTGGGAAGGTTTTTAGCCAGCCACCTGTCGACCTCCCCCTCTCCCCGGCCACCCGGGAGGGAGCTCCACTCTCAGGGAGGGCCACGCTGTCGCCGCCGGCAGCCTCGGCTCTGCTTCCCCGTAGCGAGCAGACGCGCAGCAGGAGCTGCTCCCCCGCCGCCCTCCGCGCAAGCGTCGAGTGCTCCTGCCCGGCCCCTCGGCGCCGCACGAGCCCCCCAGCTCTGGGCGAGACCGCCTCGTCTGACCTGTCCCGCCGCATCCACGGGGGG